>CAUYQV010039384.1:0-80782 GCA_963574575.1 Galagoides demidoff | reverse complement strand
TCCAGGCTTTCTGCCTTCCATTGTTAAGTTTCTTTCTTTGGTATTAGCTAATATTTGTGCTTAACTATGCTGACTTCTCTTGTCTCACTCTGAGTGCATTAAACTTTAATTAAAATGAATACAATCACGATAGCCATGTTTTTATTCTTTTATTTCAGGTTAATGTGAGGGTACAGCCAACCAGGTCACAATATTTGAATTTGTTGGGTAGAGTCCCTCTTATAGTTGTGTCCTGCACCCAAAAGGTGTGCCTTACACCCCTACATTGTGCCCATTCAGTGGGAGCACCCCAAACCTCCCCTCCCCTCACCCCCAGCTTTTTCCCCCTTCCCCCAACTTGAATTGAAATGAGTCCTTCTCCTATGTGGGCATGAATTAGATTGTCTACTGACTTCATATTAGTATTGAGCACATTGGATTCTTGCTTTTCCATTCTTGTGATACTTTACTAAGAAGAATGTGTTTCAACTCCATCCAGGTTAATATAAAAGATGTAAAGTCTCTATCTTTTTTATAGCTGAATAGTATTGCATGGTATACATATACCACAGTTTGTTAATCTATTCTTGGCTTGCTGAGCATTTAGGTTAAGGCTCTAACAAAAGTTACAAACCGAAGTGACTAATGGCATTTATATGAGAAGTATTCTGCTTTTCAACAGCTTTTCCCCTAAACTTGTTGGATAACAGGACACAGACTTTGCAAGGACAATGTGTGTGAGACCAAGCTGAAGACAGCTGCAGCAAGGCAGAGGGAATTACATCATAAGGTTGGTCTCCCCCCCACCATGGCATCGTAAGTGGTATCCTTGTCGCCCCTTATTGAAGACCGGTCTATGGCCATTGAAGGAGGCACTGATAATACTGCTTAATCTAAAACAGTTTATGGGGGAAAAAAGTAAACTCCAAATGCACTTAAAATCATTCACTCAAGAGCCACTATATGGACAATGTATATGCCAATATGTTAAGACAGATGTTTAGAGAAATTTATTCATCCTATGAGAAAGTTACAATATTCCAATGAGAACTTTGCTCCCTATCTCTCTCTCTCTTGCTTTGGAAAAAGATTTTTATTCGTGGGATTGAAAACAAGAAAAGCTGCCCATGCATTAATAAAGACAGGCAGAACCCGCTGTTGCTCACTTAACTATAAATAGTAGCCCCTGAGAAAATGATCCATTCGAATAATAATCTCTTAAAAATGATATTTGACTATTATACACCCGATGTAGTTTGTGCTGAATTTAATTTCCATCTAAATTTAAAATACAGGAGACATCTAAAGCCATTATTTCATTCGGAGTTGAATGAAGCAAGTCATTTGGAAGTACAGTTTAATTTTTTAAAGTCACAGCATAACAAGGAGAGGTTTAGTTGGTCGACTTCTACCATGGAAATGCACATGAGCAGCCTGGGATGCTTAAATGTAAAGTGCTATATTACAACAAGGAGCAAAATTAAGTAGTCGGATGTATTTGCTACATTAAGGCAAAATGAAAACTACTGTGATCAGAGCAGTTTGAGAAAAATGGATGTAAAATACTTTCCGTTCAAATTACAGCAACAGCTACAATTAAAAGAACACTTTGCTGCCTGTGGCGGATACCGGGCAGATGGTTTTCCTTTGCAGTTTGGTGCTTTTTGTTTTTTTAAAGTGAGCCGGTAGCTTCAAAGCAGGGCCAGTCCTGCAGCCTGGCTCATGCCCATCCCTGGCCCTCCTGAGAAGCAGGGACTCTGTTTAGCTCCTGCAAAAGGCACAGGAAGGCCCAAGCCCTGGAAATCTAATCATGCCTGTGTGGCCTGCAGGAACCAGACCCCAGAAGGAGCATGTCAGTCAATTCCAGTCTGCACTGTTATCAACTGCAAACAGCCATGTTAGCTTCTCCCAGGTGGAGAAATTCTAACCCACTGATATCGAGAAAGGCAAGTGTCAGCCTTCTAAAACAAAATTTTTTAATTACTTTTTAAAAGAAATACCTATTTTTTGAAATAACGATAGAAATCAATGAAGACAAAAAAATGGAGACTAGAAATCTCATCTGTCCTGTGTCTTTAGATGGAGTCAGTTGTATTTTAACAGAGATTCCTATGAATTTTTCACCTACAAGAGTGAGATGGTACAGGCACGCCCTTTTACGAAGCACACACCCTGAGCCCTTTGCTGACCAGCAGCCTCGGGGACACACATTTAAAGCCTCTAGAACTTCTGAGGAAGGTTTCAGGCTGTGAGCAAATACCCGAGCAGGAATAACAAATCTAGCATTTGCCTTGAACTAGAAATAAATCTAATTTGCATTCTTGCACACCCGCACCACTATCTCACTTACTAAAGGGCCCACCAGAAAATAGGAAATAGAAGAGGGACTTTTACTTGATCCTACGGTAGGTCTAGACAGTGTGTCCCAAGTTTGTCTGAGAATATAAATTACCTGAGCAGTTATTTAAAGCAGAAAATCAGGGTCTCTTCTCTGGAGACCTGGACTTTTTACATCCTAGAGGAGGCCATTTGATCCACATTTTTACCAAGGGCTTCAGCTGGTTCCTAAAATCAGGTGGTTTGCTAAACTGCTCCATGCAAGATTACAAATCCAGGGTTCACTAGGCTTGAACTAAAAGCAGGGAAAGAGTACTGGAGATTTCCAGTCTCCATCTGGTCTTCCCAGTCTAGAAATGAGGAGGAAAAATGTCATGAAGAAGCAGACAAGAGCTAAGAAATATCCTGCTTCACTCTATTTCCATTCTGTGTACACCAGGGGGAAAGGGACACCCATTATTCCACTGTCTAAAGATTTCTTACAAGTTCTCTATTTGTCCTCACACGTCATAGCTATCTCTCTATAGTTATTAGCAAAACCATTTTTAAATTCTCGAAAATTGGAAGTGTGAAAAATTAAGGGTAGGAGACACTGTATCTTCCTCCATGGTCAACCCAGAATAAGGAGGTGGTCTGAGTAATGAGACTGACAGAGAAAAAAAAAAAATACAGGTGAGGTAAAATGACTCTGATCACATGTGCACTGACAGAAGTTCCGGAAGGTTCTGTGACAAGAACACAGTAGAGAATGCTATGGAAGCAGCTTCTCTTTGCTGTTTGTTATGATGTAAACGTGATTTGGAGTCTCAAATCTTGTAGGCCTCCTGACTGGCCTGGACCTCTCAGGGGAGAAGGCAGAATGGCCCCCTGAGAGTGGCTGAGCACACCTGCTGAGCCAGCCAGGGCAATGTAGTGTCAATGAAGGACTTCACCGTCTCCATCCCAGAAGATGCCAAGTGTCCGTGGTTCCTAGCGTCCTACCAACAGTTGCTGGATGTTTCACCTAAGCTTCACTCAACAAGGATCCCTCTTTCCCATGTCATTTATATAATGACTCCACACGCCCCCTTTCAAGCCTGAGGATCTAGGATATAATTCACTTTATGATAAAAAGGAATATCTGTTCATTTCAGCAGTCACCACTGCAAGGAAATATTTCAAATGCCTTTATAGTGAATGATCATACTGTATGGCACAGTCAAATTGATATGTGAAGTTCCCAGAATAGTGAGCAATTAATATTGAGTGTACCACAGATCACTGAGCCCAGGCTGAAAATGGAATCCTTCTCCTTCACACCAAAAAAATAAATTTGTGCTTCAGAAGTATAAGGGAAAACACACAATGGGCCCAGGCTATGGCTGTGTCACTTAGCGATGTACTTACTATGGAACATGTCAATACTACTGCCCAGAGACAGGACAGTCAACACGGGAGCCGTGAGATCCAGAGTCCAACCTCCTTTTCCTCTATTTAGGGTGGTGTTGAGGGAAATGAGCTGGCTTATGACATACCACAAGATGCCCCAGAACCCAAGCTGTAATAGGGTTCAACTTTAGAGAAACGATCGTGTGCTTTTCTTGGAATCCTGTTGAAGAGTTCATTTTACATTCACTTGTCAAGTGGTTTTTGAATTTTTAAACAGGTCAGCTTTTAAATAGAGGTGTCTGTCTACCTAGAAATTCTGACTCCTTTAGTGCCTATTCTAGCTACACTCAGCCCAGGACCAGCAGAATCACAAATACAACTACAGGAAAATGGGATTATTTTAAGTAATAATTGCTCAAAATGATAATTCATAGCTTGGAAGTTAATCATTGCTGGCTTATGACCTTAGTTCACATAATGGTGATTTAATAAATGTCCTGAAGGAAAAAATACACACTTCCCAAGGGCTTACCCTACTCCCAGGAAGTAACCCCTACCTTTTAATAATCTGGTTAGATATTTGTGGTTAATTGTAATGAATAATCAAAGAACTATCTCCTCTCAATGACAAGACATAATTATTGTGAATTCCAACACACTGAAAAATAAAATGCATTAGACTAAATAGGCACAGATATATCATAAAGTATTTATAGTGACACTATGTATATAATTTTTTTTGAAAAATTAAATGATTTTTAATATATGAAATAGATTTATTTATAGAATATCAAACATTAAAATTGAGAAAACAGTTATAACATCTACATGATACATAATCATATTGCTTTCTTCTGTGTTTTCCATCATTAAGAAAAATTACCATCATTTTAACATGTCTAATCATTTCACCTTAACTGGAATATAATGAATACAACATTAGGCAACACATTTTTTTAAACCTTTACACAATATCATTAAAAGATTGTTATTTTTCTACATGCTATTTAAGTGTCAATATATTTTAAATTACATTTAATCTTTGCAAGTACAAAGTAGTTGTAATACATGCTTATTGAAGAAATACTAGGGAAAAAAAAAAACAGAAAAGAATGGAAAAGAAAGTATGAATCTCCCCTAGTCATCACCCAGGGGTAACCACTATTAACATTTTGTACCAGGTAACCAATGAATATAAATAGGAAAAAAATACATCTTTATATTCTCCCTAAGAATTTTCATTTCTTTTAATTATCAATGTAGACAACAAACCACATTAGTACTAGCAGAGAGAAATCTTAACAGAAATTGAGACTTTAAAAAGACGACAAAATGGAATTTCCGAAACTAAAATTTATATATGAAAGGAAAATATCACTGGATAGGCTTAATAGCAAATTGAACACTGAAGATCAGTGAACTTGAAGCCAGGTCACATAGAAATTACAAACCACAGAAATAATAGCAACCCCTGTAAATTTATCATCAATAAATTTATATATTTTCATATTTCATTATGGCTGATGCAGATATCTCACCACATGATTTATACTCACCCTTATTCTGAGATTATGTCATTAGATATGTCACTAAATTGCATGTGATAATACTGTCATTATTTTATAACACATATATGACATAGTTGGCCTCTTGCTAGTCAAACTATACCTGATAGTAGTATTAGGGTTCTCCAAAGAAACAGAGCTGATTTAGGAGATGTGTATATAGCTGGAGTTACAATTATATAGTTATATGTATATATCAGTATATATAATATACATGTGAAATCTATTATAAGGAATTGTCTCATGCAATTATGGAGGCTGAGGAGTTCCACAATCTGCTGTCTATAAGCTAGAGACCCAGGAAAGCCAGTGTAAATCCCTGTTGAGGACAGAAGATGACTGATATCTTAGCTCAGGTGGTTGGAAAGACAGAGTGGATTTCCCCTTCCTCTGCCTTTTTGTTCTATTCATGCTTTCAATGGACTTGATGAACCACACACACACACACTTTGGGAGGGCCACCGGTATTACAGTTCACAGATTCAAATGCTAATCTTGTCTAGAAACACACCCAGAAATAATGTTTAATTGGAGAAACCCATGTTCCAGTCAATTTGACACATAAAATCAACTATCACATTGACCCACCAAGCAGTGAAGTAGCATGACCTCATCACTGGAACCGAGCTTAAAAAGCTTTGATGAGAAACTTGTAGTTAGAGCCATTATAGAGTAATGGGGATTAAACTTACTCTTAATGGTTTTAACAAAACCATTACACTTCAGAAAATATATGTAGTAGTTATTTCCAATCACAGGCACTATATATCACAAGGCTGTGATCCATAAGATAAGGGAAACACAGGTCAGTCCACACTCACTCTAGTTTCCTATCTAGAAGAACATTTCAAAGTGTAGCACCTAGAAGTAAAGCCAAAACAGAGAGGTTAGTGGTCTCACTGGGCAAAACAAAACAATATCAGTGCTTAGGAGTGCTGAGGCAACTGGAATGTGTAGATCAAGAGAAGTTGAACAATGAAGGATCCCCCAGAAATGTGCACAATGAATTTGGATAAAAACTAAGCTATGCATGCTCAGAGAAAGATTCCAAGAAGTCTAGTGTACAAGAGCCAGCTGGGGTACTGCCTATGATTCTGAAGCTCTCACCATGATAGGATATGGAATATTGGATAGGCAAAGTAGAAATCCCAAGATAAACACTCCAGGCTTTCACTTAGTACCTAAAAAAACTTCACACTTTTAACAGTAATCTTACTCTGGATTTAAGAGAGCCCCTTAAATTAAATGGTCACAGAAAAAAAAAAAGAAGTAACTATTTTCTTAGAAGCAAAGAACATAATCCAAACTCTCAACAGCTTAGCATCTATGATATCTAGCAGACAATTAAAAAATACTAGACAGATGAAAAAGCAACAAAATGTTACTCATAGGCAAGAATGAAAACAAATCAAGGTAAACAGTGCTAGAGAAGATACTTCTACTAGAATTAAAAGACAGAAACTTAAAAATAATTTTTATAAATTTATTCAAAGATGTAAAAGAAAGTACAGACAAATGAATGAACAGATAAGGAATCTTGACAAAGAAATGAAAACTATTTTTAAAAACCAGATGAAAATGAAATTTCTAGAATAGAAAAATAAAATATCTGAAGTAAAATATTCATTATATGGACTTAAAAGCATATTGAACACATCAAAAGAGAATATCAGTGAACTTGAACACAACTAAAAAGAAACTAAGGAAACTGAGCCTTACTGATCTGTGAGACAATATCACACAGTCTAACATATTTGAAATTGGAATTTAAGAAAGTGAAGAAAAAGAACTTTTACAGAAAAAATTTAAAGAAATGATGGCATTTTTTTCCAAATACTTTCCAAATTCCAAATGCACAGAACTAAATAGCTTAACAACGCCAAAGAATATAAATACATAAAACAACCACACATAGGTAACTCATATTCAAATTTCTAAAAACCAAAGATAAAGAAAATACAACTGCATCCCCAAAATTACAGTAGTCCCCCACATCCATGCATTTTCTGTGGTTTTAGTTGCCCATGGCCAAATGAGGTTTAAAATAATAAATGGAAAATTCCAGAAATAAAAAATGTATAAATTTTAGATTGTACACTGTTGTGAGTAGTGTGATAAAACATCACACCACCCCATTCTTTCCTGCCCTTATCATTCCTTAGTTCAATATATCCATGCTATTACACTATCTACCCAGTAGTCACTTAGTAGCTGACTGGGTTATTACATCAACTGTTGCAGTAGTACAGTGCTTGTGTTCAAGTATTCCTTTTTTTTACTTAATAATGACCCAAAGTACAAGAGTAGTGATGCTGGCATATTGTTATAATTGTTCTATTTTATTATTAATCTCTTCATAAAACCTAATTTTTTTATTAAGTCATTTGTACATAGATCATAAATACATTTATGCCATTATGGAATTCAATGTGTTGATTAAATAAACCTAATTTATAAATTGAGCTTTATCATAGGTATATACATATAGAGGGGGGAAAATAGGAAAATAGTACTTTCTATATAGAGCTCAATACTATTTGCAGTCTTAGGCATCTACTGGACACCTTGGAACATATCCCCCAAGGACAAGGGGGATATTACTATATCCAGTAATTATTGGTTTGAAGATACAAGGGAGCATGAGCCAAGGAATGGCAGCCTCAAGAAGCTATAAAAGTCAAGGGAAAAGATTCTCCCTCAGAGTCCACAGAGGAAATGCAGCCATGCTGTTGGCACCTTTGTTTAGACTCATTTCAGACTTCTGACCACCACAACTAATAAGATAACAAATTTTTGTTGTCACTAAGATCAAAAAACATGAAGAATCTTATTATTTTGTAAAGTAAGACATGGAAGCAATTCATCCTTACTTACAAAAGAAGGTTTTTGCAAATTGAGATGTTCACCACTTGTAACAATCAAAAAGAAATCAAAATTGATTGAACAGTCAACAAAAGTGAATGCTGCCTTGATAAAGACCACCCCACAGTTTAAAGTTCTAATTCAAGCTGAGCCACTACAGCCTTCACACTGATGTGTCTTTAGAAAATAAAATTTAACTTTATTTTTACCTGGGTTTAAATGTATTATCATTTAGTGTGATAATTTTAAAAGTACATATATAATTATAATAGAATTTTTTCTCTCAACATTTTATAAGGGCATTTGTCTTCATTTGTGCTTCTATAATACCTCAGATGTAATTTACAAAGAACAGAAATTTATTTATCACAGTTCTGGAGGCTGGGAAGTCCAAGATCACAGCACCCACAGGTTTGATATCCTGAGGGCTGCATCCTCCAGAGAGGAAAATGCTGTGACCTCATATGGCTGAAGGCTGAAGAACAAGAGAGCTGGATACTGCCTGGAGCCTCTTTTATAAGGACCTTAATACCCTAATCCCATTCACAAGGGAGGAGCCTTGATAGCATACTCACCACGGAAAGGTCTTACTTCTTAATACTATCACACTAACAATACCTGAATTTTGGAGAGGACACACCGAAACTATAGCAGCATTTAAGTCGCATTAGTTTATTTTCTTATCTTATTTTTATGCATTTTAAAATACTAATTTTAGAAGGTGTACATAGACTTCATGAGACCCCATGGCATAAAACAGATTAAGAATTCATGAAAATAATTTTAAACTTTACTTGAAACACATAAAAAAAGAATCATTTTATACTATTTTATAACTTGCTTTTTGATTTTTGCTTAATAATATAAAATGACACAATTTCACGTCATGAAGTAGTCTTTTACAATACCATACTTTTATTTAACTGCATGACTTTCATTCATCAGATATTTCATAATTTCACCCAGTTCCTTGTGTCTGGATAACCAAGTTATATCCAATCTTATGGCTATGTTGAAGAATATATTATACTTTAGTATTCATTCAAGCATAATACTGTCTATCTTTATATGATTGAGCCAACCTATTTATGATTGATGAAAACTGTGACCCTCACCAAACAAAGGAGTGTCAAGTCCCATGTGTTTAAGGAGAAAAGATTCCTGGTTCCTACAGTATTTCAGATAAACATCATCATAGCACCTACTGCATTCCACCAAATAATATATTTCATTTATTCAATATCCAACAGGCACATATATGAGTGCCTGTTATATGCCAGGAGTGGGCAGGGTTGCAATTTAAAAGCAAGTGGACAAGAGCAGTAAACAATCCTGTCAGGGCAGTAACAGCTGCCAGACTGCAACAGGCCCTGGCGTGTACACCAAGTAACATGGGTTGAGTAACCACTAGGGGGCTGAGAGCAGAGACTTTGTCTCCTTATCTATCAACAAAATACCACCAGGGCTTGTCAACAAAATACCACCAGGGCTTGTGCAAAGAAAGATTAAAAGTGGGGGAAGGCTACAGCAAGGAGTATGCTTAAGAAACTATGCTAATAATTCAGGTTGTATGTGCCTGCTTCTCCTCTGGATGTCACTTCTGGGTGGGGAGTAGGTTTGTGCTTCCCTCATCTTAATACCCTCCAGTGGATTGGAATCAAAGTGAACTAAACATCCCATAAGGATCTAGGTGCACCTGTCAGTCACTAGAGGCAGACCTGATCCTATAATCTGATGGGAAAAAAAACAAAGACTTTGGAGTAAAGCAGATCCTGCTTCTGACCAGCTTATTTGGCCTGAGAGTCAACTGCCTCAATTTTGAAATTACAGATGATACACCCAATTTATAAAGCTGTTGTAGGATTAATGAAATAGTGCATCACAGTGTTTGGTAACAGCTGCCAATACATGGGAGTGTCTAAGAAACCTTTCTAGATATCAGTTTCCACATCTATAAAATAGAAAGTTTTGAGAAAATGATCTCTGAGGTCCCTTTTAGTTGTCGTGAACCCTTGAATCTATGAGCATTCAGTCTGTCAGTCAACAAGCATGACTTCTGTGCTAAAGACTGAAGCTACAGAGTGCATTAAACATCTTCCAGCTCTCAGGATCCAATGGAAAGAGAAAAATAGCAAAGCCTGGAATAGCTGTAAATAAAAGGCAGTACACCTAGTACCGCTATGAGCCAATTGCCCCATTTTACAGATGATAAGAAACAAGCCCCTGACACAGCTGGGCAGTGGAAGAGCAAGACTAGGGTCCAGTCCTTCTGACTTCTGGGTGTAATGGGACCTGAGACCGTGACAGAAGCAATGAGAATGCAGAATTACCCAGGTCTGTAGACACCAATTACTGACCAGAAAGATTTGCACCCTTTTGTACAGATGGATGTGCCACAAGCAGCACTATCTGTCAAAATACATTTACACAAAAAGACTAGAGAAAATGTCATTATGGGAAAAATGAATGCTGATCTACCTGGTTTTCCTTGGGTTTAAAATCAGAAGCTTAATCCTTCCTTAACACAAGTGATTAAGCTCACCATACCATTGCAACTGGTAATCATTCAGATGGTTTGATTAGACTAATTCATTGTCACCCCATTCAGATATGCACTTGGTGGAGGTGTTCTTCCATCCACACAACACAGAAGAAAAGAGAGGGTCTGTTTCATACACCCACCATCCTTCATCAGAGGTTCTCGGTGTCAGGTGGCTTTGGAATTTAGAAATTTTGGAACTTCAGATGGTAATTCGGTACATGTACTTTTCAGCATGTGATACTCCTAGCAGGGGCTGGGACAGCAAATAACATGCCATATCAATTGTCACATTAAGCAGGATAAGATTACAGAAAGCTTTACCTCCACTCAGACCACTTTTGCTGCCAAATAAGTCCAGGTCAGCTCAGGTTTTTCCACTAAATTAGAAACAAGAAGCTGGGTTTTCAGAGCTTTCTTGGAGTTCAGAATTGTGGATAAGAGATTAGCAGTGGTCCTCAACCTTCCTAAGGCCGCGATGTATTTTCATTGTCACAAAGCGGTCGCAACCCATAGGTTGAGAATCGCTGGATTAAGAGCTGTATTAATTTATGCAGAGAAACAACCAGCCAATCTTTACCTAAAACTGCTACCATCATATCTAGGTTATACACTGACCACAGCCCAGAATCATGACCAGAATTCTTTTTCACTGAGTGTGGTGAGAGAAGGACAGGTGGATGGGATGGTCGGTATCCACGGCACCTTTCCTGCTTTCATGCCCACAGCAGACGAAGCTAATCAGCCACACATTTTCTGAGTCTGGAGCAGGGGCTGGCAAATTGTCCTGTAGACAAATGCAGCCTCTACCAATAAAATTTTACTGGGTCACAGCCATACTCTTTAGCTTACCTAGTGTCTCTGTGCTACAACAGCAACGTCGAGTAGCTGCAACAGAGACCACACAGCTCACCAAGCCTAAATACTTGCTCCGTGACCCTTTACAAAAAAAAAGTTTGCTGATTCTAGAGGCAGCAGCAGCATCCTGATCTCGGGACTAAGGTCAATCACTATGGGTAGGTCAGAGTTTGACAATCAATATGAAACCTATTTCCATCCCTGGAATAGTGGGTCAAAAGTACTCATAGTAGCTTCCATTAGACTATAAGGTACAATTGCCCTGCTTAAAAGAAATAAAATGATTTCAACTAGTTTAAGATTCATTAATAATAACATTTGTTGAAAATAATAATTACCCTGTGCACTTTTATGACATAATATTCAACAGTATCTCAAAACTCCATATCCATAATTATATATATATATATTTTTTTTTTTTTTTTTTTGAGGCAGAGTCTCACTATGTCACCCTTGGTAGAGTGCTATGGCATCACAGCTCACAGCAACCTCAAACTCTTGGGCTTAAGCAATCCTCTTGCCCTAGTAGCTGGGATTACAGGCATCTGCCACAATGCCTGGCTATTTTTTTGTTGTTGTGGTTGTTGTCATTGTTGTTTGGCAGGCCTGGGCTGGATTGAAACCTACCAGCCCCAGTATATGTGGCCAGTGCACTAGCTGCTGAGTTACAGGCACCAACCCTTCATTTTTAAAAAGATGAGAAACAGGACAAGAAAGATTGGAAGTTTTTATCAGAACTAACTGGCCAAGATCTATTTTATTTTGTATTTAAGAAAAAGAAAAAGGATGACTCTGATTTCCCCCACCCCCCACCCCACAGCTTAACCTCATTACCCTGAGGTGTGTGTATGAGCCCTAGAGGAAATATTCCTGGTATTAGATTCATCTCAAAGTGAGGCATGAATTATCTTGACAAAATATAGCTCAACCTCAGTGGTTAATAGCTGGCCTATTCCAGTTTGTGTCAACATGAAAGAGCTCTTTATCTTGTCTCTGTTTCTATTCACTATAACACCACAGTGGGAACCTGGAGGGTTAATTACAACCTAATGAATGGAGTTCTCCATATAACCCAGAGTTATTTTCACTCATAATTCGCTCTTCAAGGCCACTCCGCTCAGTGGCTACCCACTGACCAACACAAATGCCGCTATTGGAGAAAAGCAGAGCTCTGTGCTGGGCATTGCCAAGAACTTCTGGAACCATAACCCTTTCTACTGACCTCAGCGATCTTACGTCATTGGGAAAGCAAGTCACACACTCATACAAATCATACGATCAAAAAGACCTAAATCATGCTAGGCAGTTTGTGACCACTTGCCAAACTTCAGCCCAACTTTCCAAACACTTCAGCATAAAAACATTGTAGCGAGAGTTCAAAACTGCCTGGAAAAACCCTTCTCCTGTGATATCATTAAGGCATGTCTCACACAGTGAGATTTCTATTTGTTTTGACAACTATTCCCAGAGTTGGGATGTGGCAAGCAAGTATGAAAAGATGAGGAGACAGAAACTTGACAACTTGATCTTATAATATGGATTTTAGAAATATTTATGGGATTTTTTTAATCCTGTTTACTATCCGCGTTTACAGAAAACCTTGGAACCCCCTAATGTTACAGGTTGAGGCAGTTTACATGTTGGAGAGCTACACCCTCATTTATGAAGATGAGCATGAGGAACAGGAGAGTTGAGAGTCCCCCATGCACCACGCTGACGGTTACAAGCTGGCCTAAATTACAGGGGCTCTAACTCACATCGGGGAGAAGGGAAGGCTGGATTACAGTGGCTTGAACCCTATGAAATCACAATACTCTTCCAGATAGGGTAAAGCCCTAGGTGGGTCAGGAGACCTGTAAAAAGTATGAACTAAAATAAAATTGTAAGCTCCCCACTATCTGCTGCCTGCATGGACTCCCTCTAGGCCAAGGGGATACCCCAAAGCTGAGTTGCTAGCCATGAGAAAGGGGGTCCAACATGCCTCACTAAGCCCCCTCCCCTTCTTAAAGCTGTCCTTTGTGACTCATTAACAGGCCTGAGGCGCTGCAAGACACAGCTGCAGGTCCTCAAGGTACCTAACAAATGGCTGGTAGCTCACCTCTGATTAACAGCCTTCTTCATCTTAAAAAAATTTCAAGACTTTAGACAAAGCTTCTTTTCTTTAACCAATTACAAATCAAAAACTCTTTGGACCCCTCTGTAAGTTCCCCCCACCCTCCCAGTTTCAGATGTCCCACCCTTGGGGGTCAAACCAACGTGTGCCTTCCAGGTATCAATTACAACATTAGGTGTGATTCCCGTCTCCCTGAAGTGCATGAAACCAAAGTGTAACCCAACCACAGCCCGAGTCCACTTGCTCAAGGCTCCTTGGATATGGCTCCAGGCCATGGTCCTCGAATTTGGCACAAAATAAACCTCTTTAAATTATTTTACAGAGTTTGGCTTCTTTACCATTGACAAAAGAACAGAAGAGATCAGCTGAGGAACCAGGAACTGAAGAAGCCAGTCCAAGATTTGAGATAACAACTACAAGAACAGCTGGGGGCTCCGTGGGGGGCTGGCTGGCGCTGCTTTAGGGGGTCAGAGTATCTGCACCCAATTCTAACATGAAGCATAGGATAATATTAATCAAGCTAGAGAGCAGAGTCTGGGTTCATGGCTGTTTTTTCTACAGACAAAACTAAAGAAAGGATTTTCTTATCGTAGAGAGAAAAGAGCCACTTCCCAGCAAATATCAGCAGTTAGGGAGAACAATCATCTCAGCTTTCCAAAAACTCTGTCTGAAACTCAGGAACTCCGTCAGTCCCAGGATGATTGGTCACCCTGAAGGACTGACACCACGGTACAAGCTTCATGAGGACATTCACCAGGCTCACAACTGGACAGACAGACCAGCTACTTCATAGCAGCCCTCTCTGACACGCAGAGCACACAGGAAAGTCACCCCTAGTCTCCCTGTTACAAACTGCTCACAACTCCATTTAGGTTGTTCAGACTTCCAACCAAAAAGCTAGCAGGACACAGGTACTCCACACCCGGGGAGTGTCAGCCAAATCACCCAGGAAAAACTCTCTTTGGGAATAATCTTTGCACAAGTCAATCTGGGATTTTTTTTTTTAACCAATTTAACTTGGAAAAAGATAACATTGTTTCTCTTTCTCTTCTTTCTTGCTTAAATGGTACCTTTGTCAAAATGTCTGTGATTATACAGTGACAAGCACAATGTAAGTCCTCATAGGTACTTTTTCCTTAAAGTTACTCGGAATCTTAGAAACTTTATTTTTAGCAAAGTGCTTTTAATAAGAGGGTTTTGGCAGGAGAAATGGCATCAAATGCACAGGTGGGAACAATTCGGTTCTGTGCTCTGCAGGGCTGGCTCCTTCCACTGCACCCCCTTCCCGGGTCCCAGGGCCGTCCCTGTCTCTATCAGTCCCTGCTAAAGAAACACAAGCCTACACAGATGCTGGCCCAAACCCAGGACCACAACAGAGGAAACCCTTCCGTTCTGAAAACAAGACTCCCTGCCAAAACCAAGAAATGGGCAAACGGCATTCGGCTAACACACTCCTTAGAGCTGACCAACCCGGCTGGCCCTGATCAGAGTTCTGACCCCACCGCTGAAACTCACCATCTGTGCAGTCAGAGGAAACCATTGGACAGTACTTTGGTTTGGGCCTTTGTAAAGCAAGATTGCTGGGCTAGAATGACCTCTAACTTCTTTGCAGCCACAAAAACAGTGGATAATACATTTCACATCTCTGCACTGACTCACATGATTAAGATTTGGCTAGGTATTCAGGCAGCAAATATCAGAGGGCCTCCTCTCTGCTAGAGAGTCCCCCGGCCCAGCACCAAGTACTGTTTACATGAGTAAATAAACAGCATGACCCTCTTGCCCACAGAGTTCACAGTCTCATGGGAAAAAGACAAGAAGTAAGAAAAGAAATGACTGCACAGAGCACATGGAAGGGAAGTATGAGGGGAGATGAGGGGCCCCATCCGGGCCCCGCTGAGTGTGCACTGGGGAGAGGAGGAAGGAAAGAAGATAGGAAAAGAGAATAAGTGTAAATATAATATAATAGTCATCTCAGGGAGGAAAGGGAGCTGACGGAGCAGGGTGGTCAGAAGGTGGAGCGGTACTGGGCGTCCCTCTAAGGTCTGAGAGCAGGAATGTAAAAGGAAGCCAGCCTGCAGCTCAGGTGCGGGCCGATGCCGTGCACAGCTGAGCTCATGGCCAGTGGTTCTCAGCCCTGACTAGGGGCAACAACCGCCTGGGAGCTTCCAGCAACATCTGCTATCGGGCTTCTACCCCCAGAGACTGGTCACTCTGCAAGGCCACTCTGCTCAGTGGCTACCCACTGACCAACACAGTGGGTGGGGCCCACTCATGGGTGATTTTTAAAGCTCTCAGTATTGTCAGTGTGCTCTGGTTTCTATAGGATTTTTTGAGACACAGTCTCACTCTGTCACTCGGGCTAGAGTGCCAAGGCATCAGCCTAGCTCACCGCAACCCCTGGAAAATTTTTTCCATCTTTGGTAGAGGCAGGGTCTCGCTGTTGCTCAGGCTGGTCTCAGACTTCTGAGCTCACGCATCCTCCTGCATTGACCTCCCAGACTGCTAGGATTACAGGCGTGAGCCACCACACCCAGCCTTGGCTTATAGGCTTTGAAAAAAGGCTACAGTAGACAAGAGGAGCGGATATCAGTGATAATACTGGCTGAGCAGGAGCCTAAGCTAAACAAGGAATTCAGGGATGCTCGGAGGTGGTTAATGAACCATGAGAAATGAGGGGCTTCCATGGATCACAATGGGGCCAGTGAACTATGATGAACTATGACAGTGGAGGCTCCTGGAATGGTTAAGCTGGTGGGATAGAAGCATTTGGAAGGGGCATTAGCATTGATGTATTTATGGGACATTTTAAAGTTGCTATGATGCAGAAATCTAAGTCATGACCATGAGAGTGGGAGGCTGGCCAACACAGGAAAAAGGGAAGGCAGGGAAATGAGAGGCTAAGATGTGGGAGGCACCTTCCACCTGACCTCTGAGGCTGCAGAAGACTCTGACCCAGGAATTAGGTCTACAGTGAATGACACGGCCTGGTGAGGACGCAGTCAATGTCCTGGAGTCAGCAGAGCTGTTGGAGGTTCTAGGAAACCACGCTGGAAATGAGGAGTCCAGGGGTCTGAACTGCGTAGGTAACAAATGCACCAAGGTTCGGGACCTATGCTGAGAAAGCATGCAGGATTGGTACCTCTATTTAGGACGTCTCCACAGCATTCTAGACTCAGCAACCCAGAGGTGAGTGCAACAGCTGTCCAGCCACCATCTCAGCTGAACTCATCACAGCTGACCTGCAGTATCCCAGCCCCACTGTCTCACCCCCAGAGCTCACAGCTCCCGGAGCACCCCCCGTTCAGGTGGTGGCACTTGTTTCCCCACCACCACTCAGGCTAACTCCCACGGAGTCACCTCCACTCTTCTCTCTCTCCCTTCCTCTGGCTACTTTCCACCTCCACTGCACACCGCACCCCCTCCCCTGTGAGCCCTGCAGCAAACACAACCAGCCTCCCCACTCCCACCCTACGCCCCCACCATCTCTTCTCAAGCCCACACCCAGAGGAAGGCTGGCTCTCTCTCCTACGCAAAGCCCTCAAGGACTGTCCATCTTGCTCAGAGTAAAATTTTGTTTGCCCTTCTGGGCCCTATCCAATGTGGCCCCGATGTTTCCAACCTCCCTTCCTCTCCTGTCACCCTACCACTTAGCTCCAGCCACCCAGTCTCACTCTTCAGCTGGCATGCCAGGCACACCTCCATCCCAGGACACTTGCACCTGCTGTTCTGAATGGCTGAATGGCTCTTTCCCTAAAGGGCCACCAGGCTGGCTTGAAGTCACCTTCTCAACCAGGCCTTCCCAGGCCATTGTGATTCAAATCACAATGCGGTTCCGTTTCTCTCTGTCCCATTTCCTTTTGTACTTCTCTCATTACCCTTATCACCAGCTCGTTATTGACGCTGATATTACATAGCATGTGTAACATGTGACCTTAATAAATTCTACTTACTCATCACTTTTACACTCTGCATTCTTACCCCGCCAGGAAACTTCATGAGGACGGAGATTGTATGTGTGTTCACCGTAGTCTTCCTGTGTAGTACCAGACGCACGGGGGTTTCACAACGTCTATTTGATAAACAAAACAAATAAATCGATGAGCGTGACCCCTCAGATTAATCAATGTTAGAGTTCACCCAAAGCTAGTTCTATTTGAGTTTTTTTGTTAGGGATAACAAGACTTAGGCAGAGAGTGTGAGGTAGAACCATGATAAAAACTTTAAATGCTTGACGGGAGCAATGACCTTCATTCTCATCGCCCAGAGTGAAGGGAATGAAGACTATGAATGTGCACGTCCTGCCTCCTCTGCAGGGCTCCACCGACTAAAAATCCAGGCGGGAGGTGAAAGCAATAATGCGGGGACTAAGACGGAGTTCTGCTCCAAGAAAAATCCTTACACATTGGCAATCCTAACTAGCACTGGGCCCTTCAGTTGAGAGACGGGTGGTCATGTGAATGGTGCAGTTTGCAGGATAAAATGTGGTCTTCAAAACGTGACTCAGAGTCCCCCCAAAAGTCTGGGATTGCTAATAATTAAGTTTCCGCAGTGCAGCAGAAAACTATGATCTCATCTTTCCCTGTACACAGCTATGTTTGCCAGAGCAACAAAGCTCAAAATTCTACTTCAAAGGATTTTACCAGACGAGATAAAAGAAAACTAACGCTCTCTCCATTTCCCTGCCTGGTGTCATCCTTCTTGTTTGGTTATAACCCTTGAATGGTTTTCATCATTTGATTTGTTGCCATTACTTAAGCTTAAAAAAAAAACCTTTAAAAAGTCAGAGTCCAGAAAACCACCACCCTTCATGATTAATATTTTTCTTACAACTAAAAATGATGTGGGTGACGCTAATTTTCACCCTTGGGATTCCAGATCCCAATGAGTAGATCCTGTCCCTTGAATTGACTCCTGATCTATGGTCTACAGGAGACCAACCAAATACAGTAAAGAAGCTTTGATACTTCCAAGGCTCAAACAAGAAAGGAAGCATTGTGCTGGCCCTTCTGGACACAGCAGTTTGCAGGGAGAAAGGGATAGGAGTTTAGGGCTGTGTGTGGGTGTTTAACACAAAGTTTAATTGGGCTAGTTTCCACCAAGAATATAATGGCTTTGGTTAAATAGTATCAATTCAAAAAGATCTAAAAATTATTATAAAAACAAAATAAGCTATGAAATGCATATGTATGGATGTGTTTATATAAATTACACACAGACCCACACGCTTTAAGAAGCATACAGGTAGGATTTATGTATTAGAAGCTAATTGCCCTGGATAGAGGCAAACCAGGGAGAAATGCAGGATGCGGGGGGTATCGATAAAGCAGGTTGTGATTAAACTACTATAGGAGCTTTCAGACCTCCCAAAAATTCAGAAAAACTTAAACCAAAGGAAATTAAAAAGTGCTACAAAGAAACTCCGAGGAATAGAGGAAGGAGAACAGTGATCACTGCTTTCAGGAAACGAGTAAATCTATAGGGGCTCGAAGTCAAGGGAAGGACCCCCGTCTCCATGGGCAGGTCCAGGAATCATAAGTGAAGTCAACCCAGGAGCTGTGAGGAGGTGGTGTGGGTAGAAATGAATGTGAAGTGACTCCTCTGGGGCAAGAAACCATTTTTCCAAAACTGGGTCTGGAAGTGGATGAACGGGTGATGATGCATCCCTGCACTGAGCCTCGTTCACGCCCTTACTGAGCATGCAGGGCTGACCGCTAATTTGGTCCCTGACGAACCCCTCCTCTCACCTTTGTGGAGTCCTCCCACCCTGATTCTTCTGTGGGACTCTCTTTGGCCACAGGATATGGGCAGTTATAAGCATAAGGTTGATAAGACTGTCATCTTAGAATGCTCTTTTGGGGGTCCTGGGCTGCCAGGTAAGCCATCTCCCTACTCTGCTGGAGAAACATCATGAAGAAGAGGCCCTGGGAGCACACGGAGAGAACTGCAGAGCCAGGTGACCCCAGATGTATGTCCATAGTCAAGCCTTAGTAGCTGATGGGTCATCAGCACCTGAGTCAAGAAGTCATCTGGGACATTCCAGCCTCTGCAGACACAAAAACAGCAGAGGCAAGATTTGGGGGCTCTTGGGTGGGTGAGAGGGACGTAAACCAGAGGATAAACTACAGCAGGTGGTGTCCAAACATGGCCCCCAAGTCCCTCCCCTCCTTGTACATGTATGCCATGCTTTCCACCCAGAGATAAGAGTTCATTATTCCTCCCCTTGAATGTGGTATTGCTCTGTGCTTGTTTTAAGTAATTAGGGCATTCAGGACAATCCAGGGCCTCTGAGCCCAGGTCTTAAAAAACTCCAACTCCTCTTCCTTCTTCTTAGAGAGATTACTCTGAGGAGATTCCCTCCCATCAGCCACAAGAAAAGGGCACATGGAGGACAACAGCAGGAATGGGCCAAAAGCTACAGCTCTGCTCCCAGGTGGCAGTCATGATCCACCACCAGCCACATACATGAGTCATCTCAGAAACTCTGGCCTGGGCAGCCCCCTGATTACTGTAACTGCAGCCAGCATCATGGCAAGCTGAGCTCCGAGGACCCGGCGAATCATGATGGATAATGAACCCGTGTTTCTTTCAGCAACTAGGTTTGGGGGCAGTTTGTTACAGAACTTGGTGTTTCCGAATTCCTGATGGATATTATTCTTTAGGATTCAGTAATGACAATCTGAAATTCCTGGGAATTCTTACAAGATTCCTGAAATATGTTGTTATCTTTACAGTACATCTAACATAAGGATTCTTCATAATCCTTGCTCATTGTTATGGATGGCTTTAAACAGGTTTTAATAAATAAGAAATATTACATTTAGTAATATTTTCAAAACGCCTATAGAGAATATTCTAACACTAGAAAATGCCAGCAAACATTGTTGGGGGGTATGGAAACAACATAACATTTAAATCTCCTAGCAAGCACTAGCAGAATCGTGTCTAAATCGCCAATTTAAGGATTTGTTTGGCTCCAAAACATGTTATTTCCTGGAGCACCACTCATAAGATTTGTATAAAATATATTCTATATAAAAACTGATTCATATTTATTTTATTTTTAAGAAAGTTTCACTATTAGAAGCAGATAAGGATAAAACACCTACTTATAACATGGCAACAGCTATGGCAAGGGTGACTGGTAAGAAAGATTGTGACCAATTCTCTCCTAACTGTGCCTTCCCAGTTTCCAGAAATTCTGATCTTTACATTTGACTTTGTATACAGCTATTTTCTGCTCTTACTTTCTAGTTAACATCAGTGGATTCCTCAGTTTTAACATTAAACGTTATGTCTTGCAAAAGTATTCGTTCTCTAGTTTTCTCCATTTTGTGACTGATTTTTCCTGGGATTCATGATTTGGAAAAAAACATAAGAAGTTCCCAAGAGGCTCAGCACCTGTGGCTTAATTGGCTAAGGCACCAGCCACATACACCTAAGGTGGAGGGTTCAAATCCCCAGCCCAGGCCAGGCCCACCAAACAACAATGATGACTGCAACCAAAAAATGGCCAGGCGTTGTGGCAGGCGCCTGTGGTCCCAGCTACTTGGGAGGCGGAGGCAGGAGACTCTCTTGAGCCCAGAAGTTGGAGGTTGCTATGAGCTGTGATGCCATGGCACTCTACCCAGGGGGATAGCTTGAGGCTCCGTCTCAAAAAAAAAAAAAAAAAGTTCCCAAGAAATGAGAAGAAAGAATCCCCAGGTGGAAATCTGAGCATTGATAACCAACAGCATACACCTGTCAGCCTGCATTTCTAGGCTCTCTGCTAACAAAAGAATGAAACAAAGGCAGCTCCCACAGCCACAGAGCTTCACGCCCAGAAGCAACAGGTGCCAGGCAAGTGAGCAGAGACCTACGACAGCCATGTTTCACTTATCCACGGTGATGCATTTGAAGAAGTGCACCTGTGGGCAACTTTCATCCCTGTGTGAGTGTCACAGAGCAGACTTGAACAAGCACAAACAGCATTTGGCCTACGACACACCAGGGCTGTGGGGTGCAGCCTCCTGCTCCCAGGCTGTGGACCTGGACAGCATGTGACTGTACTGAGCCCCACAGGCAACTATAACACAATGGTAAGCACCTGTGTATCTAAATGGCTCTAAACAGAAAACCACAGTAAAAGTCTGGTTTTATAATCTTATGGGATCCCATCATATATGGAGTCTATCCTTGACCAACATATTATTATGCAGGACTTGACTGTATATGATTAGATACCATTGTGGTTCCAGGTTGCCTTGTCTGGGTGAAGAAGGAAAGCTTCCAAAGGAGAGGAGAGAGGAAAAGGTGGATTCTAAGAAGGGATTTTTTTTTTTTTTTGAGATAGTTTCACTCTGTCACCCTGGGTAGAATGCCCTGGTGTCACAGTTCATAGCAACCTCAAACTATTGGGCTCAAGTGATCCTCTTGCCTCAGTTTTTCTACTTTTAATAGAGATGGGGTCTTGCTCTTGCTAAGGCTGGTCTCCAACTCCCAAGCTCAGGCAATCCACCACCCTTAGAGTGCTGGGGTTACAGGCATGAGCCTCCATGCCTGACTAAGAAGGTAATTTTAAAGAGAAGCCCACAGATCTTTTTACCTTAAAAGCAGTCACTACAAAGTTACCCAGAAGCAGCAGCAGCTTCAAATTCAATGGAGAAGAGATTTGGGTCTAGAAGCTATTCTTAGAAGGGCCATTTTGCCATGATGAACCTCAGGGCGGTCACCATCCTAGGAACCAGTATTTCCAGACCACTTCAGCCCTCCTGGGAGACAAAAGCACTACTCAGCCAAGTGCTACAGCTAATTCCCGAGTGACATTGTCACTATTTACATTTCCTCACAATTTGCACCTTTATCTTCAGGCCCATTACTTTTCCTTTCAGGATAGAGTGTGCTATCACAATTAATGCTCCATTTCTTGTAACGTATGGAATTCTGAGTTCTCATAAATTCTCAACAAACATCTCTGTGGTTGCTAGTAATTAGTCTAGAAGGAAAGGCAAGATGTCCTGTGTAAGCTCCCAACAAGAATACGGCACCTGCCTTGGAGATGCCTGGCTCAGTGAGTGAGTCTCAGAGAGAGGATTCATTCCCCCGCCTGGATGTCTTCCTAGTTAATGACCCATCTGACGATAAAGTTGGCCCTCTCTAACCCCACCCCTGAGGCCTGGAGGAGGCGCCGTCCTGTGAATTCTTCCAGGCATTTTCCGTGGCTTTAATTATGGCTGACTATAAAGTGTGATAAGAAAACGACCTGGTTAATTTAAGAGTTCCACCGGTTTACTCTTTCTTGCTACTTAGAGAAATCCGTGTCCACCACCAGGTACTACCCACAGGCAGAGGACAGATTTAATAGTGACCAGGAAAGAATCTGATGCCGTGAAACCACCTCGCCCCTCCAGCTGCAGCCACTCTGGTTGCTAAACCTTCCTCTCTGTTGTAAAATGCTCCATCACACCCATGAACTACCCTACCTCCTAGGACTACATTGGCGATCCCTGAAATATAAACCAAACTGATGCAAGAAGAATGAATAAGAGGAAGAGAAGGAAGTGGACAAGGTGAATTAAGGGGGCATATTTTTTTTTTTTTTTTTGCAGCGGTGGCCAGGGACTCTGACTCAATTAACATTTGCATGCTTTGAGAAGCTACATGGGTCTACCAAATCCTCTCAAAGACTTGGCATCGCAAATGAAAATACCCTGGGCTTATATAATGAATTGCTTTCCAAGAACACCATGCAGTTTACAGCTGATCCTCATAACATCTCAGCATGGGAGAGGAAGGGGAAAGAGAGAGCAGTTGGCAACAAAGGAACTTGCCGAAGGACCCGTAGGCGGCATCAGAGGTTCAGGCTCCAGCTCACATCTCGTGATCTTCACTGCCAAATGCGATCCTCCCAGAACACGGCTTCAGAAAAGTGGTTCCGAATAATGACTTCATTCACCCCTTCACTAACTCAAAATAGTCCTACACGCTTGGGGCTTGAGAATCCCTTATTCCTACCTCTCCTGCCCCTGCCTCGGAACATTAACCATGATCATAGGCTAACCTGAGAGTGAACTTGGGGGAAGACTTCAGGGGAGTCAGTTTATTTGGAATCTAACCAGATGAATTTCAATCTCCATTAGGCATCTTGAAACAACGTAAAATTTTATATGGGTTATTTGATCCTCACACCTCATAAATCTACTGGCATGATTTTTGATCTACCCGACTCTCCTTGGTAAAAGAGCAGTGAGGGTGGGCAAAGGGGTTTCCAGGATGTTTGGCATAAATGCCCCTCAGGGGAAGCCCTGCAGTGCCTGCTTCCAAACCCAGCAGTGCAGACAGGGTAGAGCGTCATGTCAGGGTGGATTGGTCCACACCTCTTTGTTGGGGCCAGAAGGGGAATGGCACACCTAAGCTTATTCTCACCTCAACTGTCCCTTGGGATGTCACAGGCAAACACAAGTGCATAAGAAGGAAGTGTTAGCTGTGCTTAGCAATTCCTGCTTCTTGTGCTATCATGAAGTGGGCCACCTTCCCACACTGATTACAGGGGAACTCCTACTCAGTCAAGCCAAGCTTTTGCAGTTCTTCTAATCTGATGCCTCAGAGCAAGCTGTGTCACCAACATTCCCCCTCCCAGGACCAACTACCTCATCCATGGGGGCCATCATAAAATAAAAATGAAAGACTTCTTATTCAAAGATTAAAAATTCAAGATGGTGACAGCAGAGCAGTAAAACAAGATTGGGAACCTTCTGCACACAGGCCCCATGACTGTAGGGGTCCATGGCCATGAAGGCCACAAAGCCAAGTTCTGGCCTCCTCTCCATTAGAGACATGAATGTGCCCTCCAGCAAGCTTTGTCAGATAAATCCAGTCCGCATTCAACCAGAGTTGGGTGGGTTAGATGGATCTTTGTATTTAAATATCTCCTTGCTTACAAGACTATAAAATCCTCTCTAAAAATAACCTACCCTTTCATGTTTATCCCTCCATAGGACCTAGCACAGTAGGCATCAATGAAGTGATTGTTCTCTGAATAAAACTTAAGGATGAGCAGGATTCAATGTTCTCTGAATAAAACTTAAGGATGAGCAGGATTCACACCCTGACTTACAGGGTTTCTGTGCTTGGCTCCAACTCAAGTGCAACACCACTCCTGTTTATTGAGAGGTGGGGTCACAGGACCTGGGGTCTTCAGGGAGCCCTGGGATGGGCTACAGCCATGGGAGGAGGACATGTTGCAAAGGCCTTCTCACCTGGACTCCACTTATTAGGGAAAGAACAGTCCCTGCCAGGAAGCCTACCATGCAACTTTGTCTAATCCTAGACTCACAGGCTGTCCCAGTAAGAAACACGGATGGCTCCAGATAAAGGGACAGTACCGTCCTCAGGACAATGCCAGCAGGGTTATGTCTACAAAGTATTTCACTTTTAAGGCCCACATTCCTTCTTGTCATAGGCTCTAACCAGTCAGGGAGTATCTACATGTTAACATGGCCATCTCTGTCTACAGCCCACTGTGGCTCACAGTGTTGTGAGGGTTCTTGCTCCCTGCTCTGTTAATGTCGCTTACTTTTATGTTACTCTTCTCTGATACTTTGGTACCTGCCAATGTCTTAAATCTGCAGTGATCTAGGAGTTATCGGAGAATCAAAGCACAGAGTTTGGTGCAGTTAAAAGAATGTGGATGGGAGAGGTTATGACTTATTTCAAGGAGATTTTCCACCATCCATCATTCTAGAAAAACACTAGTGTTCTTGTATCCGACAGGACCCTTCATGGAAACATAGGCAACTGCTTTGTAAATGCTGAGTCATTCATCCCCTATCATGAGTCTGAGTTCTATTTTAACTGTTGATGTCTTTGACCTTCAGGGAAACAATTGCAGGGATACCTTGCTCTCCTGAAGGCCACCCATCTGCCATCCTCCACTATCAAATAAGCAAATGAGAGCCAGGAGGGCTCTGAATGGCCAAAAGAAGAGCCCCAAAGCCCTTATATCTTGTCCTGAAGAGGGAGCCCTCCCAGGAAACGGAAATGCTCTTATTTCAAATGCTATTCTGACAAGTTCAGTCATCTAGTCGCACAGCCAACAAAAGATGAAGGGCTATATAGATGGGAAAGAGAGGAAGGTGCAGGCAGGCAGAGGAATTAGCGTCTTGGGCAGGGGCTAGTTCCAATCTCATTCCCCCAAGTCCTGTGCCTGGCCACCCCTCCAGAAACTTTGTGCCTGCCCCAGTCTGTATTTTCACATCCACCTACCTTTACAAAGGCTCAGTACCTGGGATGCTTTTCCCGTGGGCTGTAGTTGTCAACCACCTGTTCATCCTTTAAGACCCAACTGAAACATCCCACCAGGTGAAACCCTCCCACCTAACAAAGAGTACAGATTTGTCACACCTGCAATGCTAAACTAACCATAGATCTTTTCTTTCCTTCTTTGTTTCTTTCTTTCCTTTTTGTTTGACAGAGTCTCACTTTGTTGCCCCTAACTAGAGTGCCATGACATCAGCCTAGCTCACAGCAACCTCAGGCTCCTGCCTTAGTTTCCCAAGTACCTGGGACTACAGGTGCCCAACACCATGCCCAGTGAATTTTTTCTATTTTTAATAGAGAAGCGGTCTTGCTCTAAATGTTAATTGTAACGTGTGTCTGTCTCCATGACCAAACCCAGCAGCGCCTGAGGGCAGAGATCATTTTGAGTCTATCTCTGTAAACACCCTGCCTCAAACATAGCACATGCTTACTAAGTACTTGCTCAGAGAAAGAAGGAAATGCCCGTGGCAAGTAGAAGGAGTAACTTTTTAAAGACTGTAGCAACCAGAGTCTCTGAAATACAGCTACTGGACTTAATGACCACCACCACGATGACATTAAATTATTTACAAAAGGTTAAGATATGTTCCGTATCTTTTGTTTCGAAAGGCAAGTACATGGGTAGCATATTTTAAAAAAGCCTTTGGTAATAGCTATAGGAAAGTCATTTACTTGAAACACACCTCATCTGTGTTAATATTTAATAGGTGAGGAGCTACAATCACCATTATTTACTCAGTGTTTGAACTAAAAGGAATTGGTATTTCTAAGACAGGAACTCTGAACTCTAACTCCACGCTTTGCTTCTCCTCCTGGCCCAGGAAGTATCTTGCCATCTCCCTCGAGGTAGACCAGAGAAGCATCCCTTGTGTAAGTGACAGCAATGAGATGAGCTTCACTAAAAATGTGTTCATCGAAACAGGTGCAGCTGCAAACAAAAAGAAGCTTTCTGCTCCCAGGGCAGAAGGATTTTGGTCTTGTCTTTCTTTTGGCATAATTTTGTTTACTGCTCAGCCCTGGGAAAGTATATGGTGCTATCAAAATATTTATGAATAACCATAATACTTGTCCAAATAAATAAGCTATTTATGTTCTGCTTTTCAAAAGGCAAGCAGGGTTGGGCAGGGTGGGGGTGGGGTGCACCTGAACCCATCTGCGGCTTCATCTCTTCACAATGAAACACAGAATAGAACATTTAAAAGTCGGCCCTAACCACCCCAGGAACTGACAGCACATTATAGAATAATAAATACGGGTCCTTTAGAGGAGGTGACAAAGCCCATTGTTTGTTTCCTGGGCATCTTCCGAGCATTTGGCAGCACCATCCCATAAGTTTGAGATCATTTTGATTCAGCGGGAAACCAGTCTAGTAAAACAAACTACAAATATCACACCTGAGGTTGGTTCAAGTTAAATACTCTACAATAGTACAAAGGACTCCCCTTTGTGGTGACCACATCACTTAACCTCCATTACCTCTCTTTCTACACCTCCACCTCTTGGCTCCAATTGCCATGGTCCGAAGCAGGTGGGGTAAACAGAGCGAGCAGGCAGGTGACGACCCAACAAGGCATGAGGGGGGCCACGGAACCCATGCATCTGGCGGCCTCTCCGGCTCACTGTTCCCACCCTTAACAACTTTCAAGGTTAAAACACACGTCTTTCAAAGTCACAGCTGTGGGCTGTGGCAGCTCATGGCAGCTGTGCAAAACACACTCCAGTTCTGAAAATCTGCCCACTGCCACCGTGTTAAAAGGAAGAACTGCTTTAATCTCCAGCTGATTGTCAGACCCAGAGAAAGTCGTGCCAGGCTGTCACCAAGCCAGCCCAGGCGGCTGCATTCATAAAGAGACGAGGACCTGGAAACCCCATTTAAAGCAAAGAGCTGAGACTGTGAAAAGAGTGGCCAGAGCATCTTAGTGGGATCAGAGTGACACAAACACCCTCCACAGGTCCCCAAGTATCACCCCAAAGTGATGAGAAGAAGGGCCCTCATGCTTGGGCATCAGGGTCAGCTGTCATAGGCAGTGCAGGGCAAAGGCATTTGAAATGCATTTTTATGACTGCTATTCCCAGGCCCTCTAAATGTAAGCAAAATGATATTCTAAAATTTTTAAAATGAAATTTTTTGCATTTTTTTTTTTGCATTTTTCAAAACCTCTCATCCTAACTGTATGACCAAGAAATGAGGAAGAGAAGAAAAATGAGGGAAAGTCACTCACATTTCCTGCCTTTATCTCCTAGCGCCTCTGAAACAATCACAGGGAGAACTCACCAGCCAGTATTCTACCAGGGTACCAGGTCCTGTCCCCGAAACAATGAGCACAATTGGTAAACTTGCTTTCTAGATGTTTCATGGTCTCTTTTTCTAGGAATGGACGGACACTGGCTAGCAGATATGTCTGGAAACGAAAGAACTGTAGGTTTTGCTTTGGTCTGTGTTAGACTTGAATAGAAATGCAGAGTTCATTTGGTCCAAAGGTCCACTGTGCCCACCTGCTGGGAGGCTGCTGTCAGGTCCCCCCTCACAGCCCCCACCCACTGCCCAGGTTGCCTTGCCAGCAGACTGACAGCAGGGATAGCCAATGGGAACAGGGAGAGGGGAGACCAAGGTGTTGCTCCTCCTGCCTCAGGGTCAGCAGGAGGTTCCCTGAACAGGCTGCACTCCTCTGAGGCTCCAGGTGCAGACAAGACCACTCTCCATGGCCCTAGTGCCACCGGGCCAGTCTCTACCATGGTTTTAGCCCTGGGGGAAAAAACTCACCTCTGGACCCTGGGACACCACCTTTTCCCTTTGTCCCTCTAGCCATAGGGGTGGTAGTGGTAGATGCTTCGTGTTTATTCAGATCTCCAGATTGCCTCCTTGACCAATGATACACACTCCCCATGTATTAATCTCCTTGGTCTGGGCTACACAGAGCGAGTTTGGGCTCCCGGATCAATGCTGACTGACTAACTTAATCCCCTCTGCAATGTCTCTTAGGCAATGTTCTAAAGCTTTGCTTAAATGCTTCCAAAGACTTGGGACTTATTACCTTACCTCACAAAGCATCGTCGTCCAAGTAGATTGGCTTAAAATACCTTCCTTCTTTTGAGCCAGATTGTGCCTCCCACTTACCTGTAGCCCCTAATCATCATAAGATTGGTCCAAGCTCTATGTCTCAGCACCAGAACCCACCAGTGACCTCCCATCCAAAGAGAAGGTTGGGGTGAGTTTGTGGTCTGATGTAAAGGGCAGTTAGACTGTCCTTCCTGAAATCTCACCATTTATGATTCATTTCTTAGGGCTCAATCACTGACACCTCAAAGTATCTACTTATATTAAAATACCACATTAGTGATGAAATGTGCGAAGCTGCTGTCATTTACCGAAAGCTTTGCAGGAATTTATGCTGTGTCTTCCCTAACAACCATTAGCTGAGAGCAGGGCCCTTTGGAAATGGGGTCGTAATGAAACAAGGGCTGGGAGAACAATGCTTATGGAGCAGCGAGGAGTCACGGGGTAGAGGGGACAGTGGCCCAGGCTGGGGCTCTGAGCCGCCAAAGGGGAGCAAAGTCACTATGCAGAGAGACGTGTTAGAGCACGCGGAGGGGAGAGGCCCTCCAACAGCACCACCTGGCAGCCGTGCTCAGGGCAGGTGCCTGCTCACCTTCACCACTGCCCCCCTTCCAGGCTGCCCTTCTGGCCCTCTTTGCTTTGGGGCAGACAGAACCTGCAGCCATCCTAACAAAAAGAAAGAAAACACCAATAAAATTATTACTTGCATGTCTATGTGCCATTCCTGTTAGGTCTAGCATATGTCACTGGTAGGCTCTGCAGGGTGTGAAAACTACAGCTCAAGAAGAGATGTATCCAGCTGCCCTCTTCCCAGAAAGTAAACAAATAATAAAATAAATCTAATCAGTGTTCCTTTTCACTTAGCTGAAATTAAATTTTACTCATCATGGGTAAGTACCTAATTACACGTTTAGTGTAAAGAAAATTCCGGGGACATTACCTTATTTACCTTTTTCTTGTGTCAATAGATGAGGAGACACCAGCATTCACATGGGGGTGGCAACAGCTGTCTGCTGATGCCAACTTACCTCTCATGGCCTGAATTCAGAGATAGACAAAGGGAATGGTGGCGATATGGGGATTAAATTGCTTTTGACCTCAAATCCAGGCAACCTGCCCATCGATCTCCAGCAACTGCAAGTTCTGATGAAATTGCTTCTGAAATGGATTGATCCTGGGACCTAAGAGGCTTTTTTCTTAAAGCCAAAATTTCTTGAGTGAGTACTATGCATTAGGTTTTCCTTATGTTACAGATTCTTTGTCATAACCTGAGAAGTAAATTTTATTTTAATGCCCATTTTGCCACAGTAGAAACCAAAGCCTCAAGGCTAAACAACATCCCCACGGTCAGTCAGCTGGGAAGTGAGAGACCCAAAGCTGGCTGATCCCAGAAGCTGGGCTTTTCCCTGTGTCCTTGCCTCTGTGACAAAGGGGCCCCTTTTGTGACACAGCACGCATCCATTTTCACCTAAGTGAGCCCAGGAGTTCTGAGGCCCTAAGCCAATAAAGAAAGATTCCCTAAAAAAAACCCTCAAAAGCTAGGTGGCACCTGTGGCTCAAAGGAGTAGGGCACCGGCCCCGTGTGCCAGAGGTGGCAGGTTCAAACCCAACCCTGGCCAAAAACTGCAAAAAAAAAACTCAAGCTAAGCTTAATCACAGCACTGTCCACCTGTTCCAACTTCCTCCTTTCGCCTTGTCCCAAGAAAACATCTGGCTGCAAAGCCACCTGTAGGCGACAGCTCTCACATATAGTCACCTGCTTTTCAGGGCAATGTCACGCCCCTAAGCTCCTGTTCTAGAAGGTGCTGTCGTATACAGCGTGCTGGCAGAGAACGCTTTCTGCAAAGTGTTTAGGGAATTGGGCAGACTGTACAATTCACAGGATTGTTAACGAGAGTTGGATGTTTAATTCCCCAGGCTCTCTGAGCGGGACCTGGGGGTATTAAAGCATAAATGCAAATAATGCCACACAAAGAGAACTACTGTGAAACAGCACTGCTCAGAAGCATCTACGCACAAGTCTTCCAGTGCCTGATCCTTACTAATCAAAGCTTATGTTTATGTCATTATATTTGATTTACAGTACCGTCCAGACAACAGGCCCAGTCTCTGGAAAACGGACTTGTGAGGTTCCTCCTTTTCCCTTCTTGTTTTTCTTTTCTTTTTTTTTAATGTAATATTCCTTCTTATATGTATCAAAACTCATACTTAGCAGTGAGTTCGGGGTTGCAGAACTCATTTTTTTTACACGTGTCTCTAAGTCCCTTCTTGTTTGTTTTTTTTTATTAAATCATAACTGTTGTTGTTATAAAGTAATTAATGCAATTATGGGCTACAATGTGCTGATTTTATATACAATTTGAAATACTTTCATCAAACTGGTTAACATACCCTTCACTTCATTTTCTTAGTTATTGTGTTAAGATACTTATATTTTACACTTAGTAGATCTAACATGTGTCCTTGTAAAGTGCACCATAGGTGTGGTCCCGCCAATTACCCTCCCTGTACCCATCCTCCTCCCTCTCCACCCCTTCCCCTCCTCTTTCCCCTTCATCTTGGGCTGTAGTTGGGTTATAGCTTTCATATAGAACTGTGGCTGTTTATAAATTGGTTTCATATTAGGGCTGAGTACATTGAATACTTTTTCTTCCATTCTTTTTTTTTCTAATTTATTAATATTTATTTCATATACACTCTGGAAAGAGCTAAATGAATTGAAGAAAATATTCTATAATTTTATAGAAAAAAGGCAAAGAAGATAAAAAGAAACAACTGAATATGATTTTTCTAGTTCTCACAATTCACACCACCGATATTGAAACTGAATTACCCATATTTCAGAGAAAAATGCCTATAGAAATGCCATGTTACCTTACTCAACATCATAAAAGAAAATGTATCATTTTACAGTATCAGTAAAGCTCTGACTATTAAATGTCAAGGATAGCACTCAACGTGTGGCCAATATTATTTGAAAAAGATAGTGAAGATAATTAAACATCTATGAAAAGAATTAACACTTGGATAATACACTCATCAAAAAAATAATAGATTGTATGTCAACTTAACACATACAAAATAGGCACCTATAGATGACAAATACTGTTTCCCCCCAGCTCTACTCTGGACCTACGTTTTTTGAATGCTAATTGCCCTCTTCAGATACAAGAAGGTGTCCCTGACTCACTAGGTGTGGGAGATGCGGTCAGACACGGCACCAGAACTCACAGGGGCCATGGAGGTAGAGGCAGCCTTGACTAAAGTTCTAGCCTGAGCTCTCTCTTCTTCATCTCCCAGAGCATCCTCATACCAAGATGGGGAAGACTGTGGCTCAGTCCCAGGAACCTTGGCCAGACACTCCAGGAATTCCATCTTTCTGACTTCAGCATGGGCTCTTGGGCCCCACAGGAATTCATATCATGCAGGATTACTCCAGGCACTCTTCTTTCACCAAATGTTTGGTGATGAACTCCTTGGGATCCCCATAGATGAAGTGTTTCTGCTCAGAATATATTTCTGTTATATTCAGCACTTCCCAGACTTCCTCTTCAGAGGCACGGTTGTCATTCATGAAGATTACACCCAGCATAACAATCAGCAGACCAGTCTTGGGCAAGCCCAATGGGGGATGCATCATAGCATCACAGGTGAGACCCAGCTTGATGACAATGCCATAGCAGTGGCAGGTGGGATCCACTTCCTTCACATCAAGGCCAAAGATCATCTCCATGCACTCAGAGGCTCCCAGGAAGATCTCACAGAAGTGGTCTTCCTCATCTTGGATGATCACCTTCCATATACCTGCCTTTCTCACTAGCTCTTTCACTCTATACTTCATCAGCAGGAAATTCACCAGAAAAGCCACTTTCCTGTCTAGAGCATCTATGGGCACATTCTTGGGGTTTGCTATAGCTTCTGAGATGCTCAGACTCTTTTTCTCTTCTTTACTTCTGGTGCCTTCATCAGGTTTGCTTGATGAGGTGGCTGTGATGTCACCTGGAGAGGAGCAGAAACTCTGAGGACCCTCAGGAGCACTCAGCATCTTGGCAGCAGGAGCCTCTTTCAGGTTGCCTGAGACTGGCAGGTGGGAGGAGGAGGGTAAGGTTTCCTCCAGAGACTTGGAGACCTGTGCACTCTCCTGGCCTTGGGTCTCAACTCTAGGACTGAAGGTGCTGATCAGGTGTGCACTATGGACTCTTCTTTCACCAAGGCATGATGTCTCTTGCTGGTGGCAAAAGGCAGGAGTGAGTAAAGGAAGATGGATAACCAGGGTCACAGCCTTGACACTTAGAAGCACCCATGACTCCTCTGTCAACTGACTTGAGTCTGCTTAGCACAAACAGGGTTCCTCCTTTTTCTTCCATTCTTGAGATACTTTGCTAAGAATAATATGCTCCAGCTCATTCCATGTAAACATGAAAGAGGTAAGTCTCCATCATTTTTTAAGCTGCATAATATTCCATGGTGTACATATACCACAATTTATTGATCCATTCATGGGTCAGTGGACACTTGGGCTTCTTCCACAACTTAGCAATTATGAATTAGGCTGCAATAGACATTCTGGTGAAACTATCTTTGTTATAAAGTGATTTTTAGTCTTCTGGATATATACTAGTAGAGGAATTGCAGGATCGAATGGCAGGTCTGTTTTTAGATCCCTAAATGATCTCCAAACATCTTTCCAAAAGGAATGTATTAGTTTGCATTCCTACCAGCAGTGTAGAAGTGTTCCCTTTTCTCCACATCCACGCCAACATCTATGGTTATGGGATTTTGTGATGTGGGCTAATGTTACTGGACTTAGATATTATCTCAAAGTGGCTTTGATTTGCATTTCTCTGATGACTAATGATAATCAGCATTTTTTCATGTCAGTAGACCATGCACCTGTCTTCTTCAGAGAATTTTCTCTTCAAGTCCCTTGCCCACCCTGAGATGGGATCACTTGTTCTTTTCTTGCTAGTACTTTTGAGTTCACTATGGATTCTGGTTATTAAACCTTTGTCAGAGGTATAACATGCAAGTATGTTCTCCCATTCTGAGGGCTGTCTGCTTGCTTTACTTACTGTGTTCTTGGCTATGCAGAAGCTTTTTAGTTTCATCAGATCCCGGTAATATATTTTTGGTGTTGCTTCTATTACCCAGGGGGTCATCCTCATAAAATATTCTCCCAGGCCGATTTCTTCAAGTGTTTTCCCTGTACTTTCTTCTAGTATTTTATAGTTTCATGTCTTAAGTTTAAATCTTTTATCCAGTGAGAGTCTATCTTTGTTAATAGTGAGAGGTGTGGGTCCAGTTTCAGTCTTCTACAGGTCTCCAGCCAGTTCACCCAGCATCTTTTGTTAAATAGGGAGTCTTTTCCCCACTGAATGTTTTTGGGCTTATCAAAGAGCAAATTATGGTGAGTAGCTGGGTTCATCTCTGATGTATTCTGTTCCATGCATCTACCTCTCTGTTTTTGTGCCAGTACCATGCTGTTTTGATCACTATCGATTTAAGTACAGTCTGAGGTCTGGTAGCATGATTCCTTCTAATTTGTTTTTATTTCTGAGTAATGTCTTGCCTATTTGAGGTTTTTTTCTAATTCCATATAAAACAAAATGGTTTTTTTTTAGGTCTTTAAAGTATGACAGTGGTGTTTTAATAGGGATTGCATTAAATATTACTTTGGGTAGTATGAACATTTTAACAATGTTGATTCCTCCCAGCCATGAGCATGGTATGTTTTTCCATTTGTTAACATCTTCAGCTATTTCTTTTCTCAGAGTCTCATAGTTATCTTTATAGAGATCATTCACATCCTTTGTTAGGTAAATGCCCAAATATTTCATCTTCTTTGGCACTACTGTAAAAGGAATAGAGTCCTTGACTGATTTTTTCAGTATATATAAAGGCTACAGATTTGTGAGTGTTGATTTTGTAACCTGAGACACTGCTATATTCCTTGATCACTTCTAAGAGTTTTATAGTTGAATCCCTGGGGTTTTCCAGATAAACAATCACATTATCTGTGAAGAGTGAAAGTTTGATTTCCTCTGACCCTATATGGATACACTTGATCACCTTTTCTTCTCTAATTACGATGGCCAAGACTTCCATTACAATGTTAAAAAGCAGTGGAGACAATGGGCAACCTTGTCTGGTTCCTGATCTGAGTGGAAATGATTTCAACTTAACTCCATTCAATATGATGTTGGCTGTGGGTTTGCTGTAGATGGCCTCTATCAGTTTAAGAAATGTCCCTTCTATACTTATTTTCTTAAGTGTTCTGATCATAAAAGGATGCTGGATATTATCAAAAGCTTTTCTGCATCAGCTGAGAGAATCATATGGCCTTTGTTTTTTATTTTGATTATGTGATGTATTATATTTATAGATTTACATATATTGAACCAGCCTTGAGACCCTAAGATGAAACCCACTCAGTCATGGTGTATAATTTATTTGATGTGTTGCTGCATTATGTTTGCTAGGATCTTAATGAATATTTTGCATCAATATTCATTAAAGATATTGGTCTATACTTTTCTTTTCTTGTTGGGTCTTTTCCTGGTTTGGGGATCAGGGTGATATTTGCTTCATAGAATGTGTTGGGAAGTATTCCTTCTTATTCTATGCTTTGGAAAAGTTTATGTAATATACATCCTAAGTCATCATCAGTATCCCACCAGATTTTTAATTAATTCAATCTATTTTCCTCTATAACTATTTTTAATTTTATCTGGAGATATAATTAAATAAGATCTGCTTGAACCTAAAGACCTTATTTTGTCACATACAGCCTCTAGAAAATAAATAAAAAGGAAGACGTCAAATCATACTGTCTAGGTGATAGCTGCTAATACCAAAGGAAGTGCTTTCCCTCCATGATGAAAAGTTCATTGCTCAGCAATGAATGTTCTCATCAAAACATGCCCCCAAAGTGTTTCTCCAGGTTTAGCATAAAGGGTGAAGATATAATATCTTTCCTTACAGTGACCTGGGAGATAGATGAGCTCATTTAGACTATACTAAAGACCATAACAGAAGTCATCAACTTTTGATGATGCCAAAACCTCCCTGAAGAACAAATAAATTCTTTCCTTATTATGTTTCTGGAGTCCAACTAAGGACACAGGAATAAAAGGTGTCCCTACAACACTTGAATGCAGATTGCAAGAAGATAAGAGCTGGGGCCTATTGAAAAATCATATTTTTATGAATGATTTATCCCAAAGGTGGGTGTGGGGGTACCATTAGGGGTACCTATGGAAACTGAAACCTCAACTTCAGTGATTCCACCAAAATGCACCCCACGTCATGTTGCCTGAGACCACACAACCTGGAATAGAAATCGGGTGTGGGGAGGGAGGCAGTCCACAGAGCTCAGCCTGACTGTGATTCTTAGTCTCACACTGCAAGTCTCCTTTCTTACCCCTACTGGTGCCTGTTCTGCCTGTAAGTTAGGAAGGAAAACTGACCACCGTTTCCCGTAAGACTAAAGGTAGCCTTTGAGCTTCTTTCATTTGTGTAAATCAGTTATGATTTAACGTTTGGTGAAAACAGATGATCTGTCTTCGCCCTGCCTTGTCTTTCCACTCTCCAGCCACCTTCCCAGCCAGCCCACTCAGCCCACTCTGCTCACGCACCTTCCCCTCCCTGCCCCCCACGATCAGTTCCCCCGTTTTCCCTCCTTTCCTCCAGCTCTTGGATTTTCCCTTCTTGATTAAACAAAGTAAATTGGCTTATTGCTTATAGTTTCTTAGTACTCTCTTTGCCTCTTTAATAACTTCCATTGTTTGGTATTTGGAAATTTTGTAAGATAAATTTGGGAAATTTGGGATTTTATCTCCAGTCTTGCCCCTGATTTGAAATACATGCCAGGGTGGTCTAGTATCTACCAGAAACAAAGTCCCAAACACAAGAATTAAAGGTTCCCAAGCCCCTGGAAGTGATTGTGGGTTGACAAATCAAATTACAGTGATTTCTCCTATAACAATAGATATGTGTTCCTAAAATTCTTCTTCTTATGAAAGTTTATATAATAAAAAGGATGAAACACAGCAGAGGCCATCAATGCCTCAGCCTTATCCTCACCATATCCCCTCACCTTCACCCTTTAGTGCTGCAGTCCCTACCCCCACCTCCACCCTGTCCTGTGACCTATTAGGAACTTGGCTTCACAGCATCACCACCTGAGCTCTGCCTCCTGTCCCATCCTCCCCCATCCTATTCTGAGGAAAAATTGTCTTCCATGAAACCTGTCTCTGGTGCCCAAAAAGTTTGGGGACCACTGCTTTACTTCACATGGGCCAGATTTACTACAACCATCCTTGTATTACTTTGGCTGAGGCGCTTTCTGGCCTCGGAAGCCCTCTTTGCCTAACTACATGGAGGATGAGAAAGACTGCTGGGGAACTAATGCTTCCCAAGAGCAGCTCTAACCAGTGTGTGGCAGGAGTTGGAATATACATGTCTCAGCTCTCTGGACCCTCACATGGGATAACTCAGGAGCAACCTGAGTCCACTCACCCACAGGTGTAACTGTCCTAACACTCTTTCTACTGGCTATCTCCTTTCCCCACAATCCTCTTAGTATTTCCTTCCCTTCTCCGTTATACTGAATGTACTTAAATTCATATCTTAAGTCCCATTCTGGAGCACCCAAATTAAGACACAGGGCCACCCTAAACCCTTTCTAGGCCCTGAGTAATATGCTCAAAAATAGAAAAAGAAGTAGAAATAATAGCTGCAGTAAAATGCAACCATGCTTTTAAACATCTTACATTTCTTACATTCTTAATAAATTTTTTAAAAACATAATATTTGGTGAATTACTCTAACAAACAGCATGGATTTTGCTTAGTGAAAATAGGTGTGTGAAATGTGTAGCTGTGACTTATGAAGATGAGGTGGAAGCAAGGACATTGTAATTTTTAGGAGAGAATTTTGCAAAACTAGAAGTGGATAGTGACAGTTCACTCTCCTGTATTTGTTTCTCTTCTGCATTGATGTGAAATAGCAATCCAGCTATTTTCTTCTGGTTTCTTCTTTTCATGACAGTGTAGCCTGCTATATTTCGCATTAAACCATCATCTTCAATTCACTGCAAGTGATTTTAAGCCCCACTTAAAGTAGATAACAACTGCCACACAAGTTACTTCAAGAGTGAGAATTGAATAGAGGGGATTTGTTAAATAGGTAACAGGTGACTGTGAAGGCAAAGAGGAAACACAGAGACAAATTCAGGAGGTACCTGCCACTCCTTAGGGATAGGGAAAAAAAGGAAGGAAACAGAACCCAGAAGGAGGATGGTCACAAAGCTGAGACCCAGAACTCTGGGAAGAAGTCATGTGGCCATCCACTCGGGGCTTGGGACACAGACTCTTTGTGTTCAGACCAGGAGGCTCTCAAATACAGGTAGAGAGCAGGTTCCCCCAGGGGAGGAATGATACCTGGCCAGGGTGATTCCCACACACTGGAGGAGGGATCCCATGGAGTTGGAACCAGATATTTGATCAGGGGAAGCCACCAGCAGCCTCTGATACATGAACAGGTAAAATGAGTCAGATTCCAAGATTTGGGAAAAGACTGGAAGTGAACCAAATGCTATTCCTCTGAGCTTCCAGTCTCTTTCCAGTACCTCTGATGACTAAGTGTAGCAAGGAGCACCTGACAGAGGCAAAGCAGAAATGTGGTTTGCTTCACAAAGAAAGGTGCAAACAGTGGGTCTAGAACTGAAAGCAACAACTTGATGACCAACAGTCACTGGGTATGTCCAATTCAACTTTCTCTTTCTCTCTCCCCCTTCTCTCTGTATCTCCCTCCCCCAGCATTGTCTCCAGTGAAGATTTCTTTGGATTTATTACCTACTGTCTCATTCTCATATCTTTTAAAAACTTTTGTTTTCAGTTCCTCCTCCTTTCTCTTTTGCTCACATTTTGCTTACCCCTTGCATTTCCATAACCATAATCTTACTCACATTTTGACTGCTGATTTAAATCATTTAATCAACAAAAAATACACAAACTCAGAGGACAGCATAATGCACACTCACAGGCAAATGTGTAAGGGGGAGGTTTAGTGCAGAGATGATGAGGTCCCTGTCATCAGCACCATGCTTCTCTGTAGGAGGAGCCTGGATGGTATTGTCCCCCTTCACCTGCTGTTTCTCAGTAGTGCAAAGTTTAGTTTGCTGGTGAAAACAATCTCACTTGAGCAAATGTGATTTTGCATGTTGTAATCTTACTCCCACGTGTATCTAACACAGAAGAACAAATTTATGCACAGAGATGGGTATTTTAACTGAAGAGGTGGTATGAAAACTGGGGCCTTCTCCCAGACATGAAGTTGAGAATGACAGGACTGCTGACTTAATCCCGCTTAGAAGTTTCTCAAGGTGTCTCTGATAGAAATGCCTTTATATTCTCTCTTATCTTTCCCATGCACCTAAAAGATTAGTAAGTCAAAATATCCCTCAAGGTTTACTTGATAACTGTTCACGTAACCTACTAACTCTGTACGGACATGAAGGATTCACACATTGTGGCTGTTGGGTCCTTATTCCCCAGTAATTCTCAGAGCACTTCAACCACAAATACAGCCCAGCAATAGGACCAACCAACGAACTCATGACCCAAATGACTTTGGCAGGTCCCCTGACATCCCACTTCAACCTGCCCTGCCTGTATCTCCACACTCTTGAGTGAAACACCTGCCACCCACCTCCTTCTCAGGGCTCTTATGAGGGGTCTCACAATCAAACAAGAAAAATCAAGAATCTTTGATTTTTTTTAACTACTTTAAAAAGCATGATGTATTGCAATAAAAACTTTTAATAATTTTCATCTTCAAAGAAATACCAAATTGTGTCATAATTTATCTGAAACTTTAAATATTTCTGAATTATTTCATGTTTTCAGTGTCTTGCTCCACTCACATTACTCACAATTCCTGTGAGGGCCTGGGCTGTGAGCTTGGCATTACAAAATAGGTCACCGGCATGCTCAAGCCTGATTCCTGCAGCCCGAAAACATTTTTAGTTCAAATGTAAGCAACCATAAACTTTGATTATGAAAGTCAAATTTTCAGAGGCTTCCACTGCTTGTTTGAGAAATCTTCAGGGGGCTGCTATGCAGGGCACCCTTGTATGTCACAGAGGGCTGGTCGTACCAAGACTGCCATTAGGTCCAGACATAAAATGTCATTATTACTCTATTTGCATTTAACTTTTAGTTAATGATTTATTCATTGGATGGGCACATACTGAGCAATGGAAACAAATCTAGCCCTGACTTGAAGACAAAAGAAAAGCTGGAAGAACTTTCTTCCAGATCATCCTTCCATGGTATTTTAATGGAGAGTATTTTTATGCTTCTTCACAAGAAGGTTTCCTCTGGCTTTGTACTCTTTGACCTTTACCTGGGGTAATCAAAAGCCCACCTGGGCTTTAAGACTTTACAGTCTCAGCCACAATGAAGGTAAAATTCAAATCCAAGACATGAAAACAATCCCCTAACTGCAAGTCAAGAGGAGAACAGGGACCCAGTCACCCCCAGCAGCAGCAGCTGGCGCTGAACCAAGGGCAAACCACCAAAGCCTCCAGTTCTTAGTCCTTCTCAGACCAGCAGGTCCTCCCTGGACCAAATATTTCAGATGGGCTCACTTTCTAGTTCATTGGAAGGTAGCAGGAAGTGACAACCACCCTTAGAAATACCTAGTGCCAAGAATCTTAGGAATGGGCTCAGGTATCTTTGGGTACAAAACTCACAGGAGTGGCATCCACTAGGGATGCTCAGAGCAAAGCCTGATGCTCCTCCCCACTCTGCCCTCCCTGCTGTTCTAAACTCCAGAGGTGGTGTGAGCAATCTTCAGCAGGAGAAAACCTGCCCTCTTTGCCTGTGGCCAGCATAGCAGTCCCCCATTCCCATAGGGAACCATTGGTTATAGCCTACCCTCCACACTAAGCACCAATCAAATCCTACTTCAGTACCAAACACTGGTCACATCCTACACTTCCTATCAACCACTGGTCATCCCATACTCTCCATACCAACCTCTGAGAGCCCAGATGATTCATTCAATAAAAATGCAGAAATTCTGATTAGACTGTTTCATGGTTTCTTTGTATATTTCATTGTTTAGTTTTATTTTAATTCAGTTCAATAAAATATGAATTCCATGAGGATGAAGACTATATCAATCTCAATGCTGTAAGCCCCCCTTGCCTGTCCAGCACAGAACCTCTCCTGCAGTAGACTTAATAATATTGGGGTTTTTTAATTTTGTTTTTATTTTAATAAAACAATGTCTCTGTGAAATCTCCAAGGAGCCCCCATCTTAGTCCCTAGACCTACATGGGTAGAGAGGTGTACTTGTAGCCAAGATTGTAAAATCGTTTCTCTGTGAGTGGAGTCCTGGGTCCAGGAGCCCACTAGTTCCTGTTTCCCCTCTCTTACTGTTCCGCCAAGACCCGGGGCTTCTCTGGCCGTTAGCCAATCTCTGGCTAGGCAAGTTGCCTTGGGCCCTCTCCTGACCCACTTTGGTGTTTTCCATCTCTTCCCTGGTGAATGGTAGCATTCTCTCCCAGATTATCTGCTCAAAATGTGAGAGTCTGATGACTATTTTGCTTCCTCTTTGTGGAGGAAGCACATACTATTTGTTTTTAGTCAACTATCTTGCTCTTAACCTCTCAATCATATCTGTTGAAAGACTGATGTTGAATGGCGGAAGGGCCTTGGCATGGGGCTCATACCTGTAATCCCAACACTTTGGAAACTGAGGCAGGAGGAGCACTTGAGGCCAGAAATTTGAAATTGCAGTGAATTATAATCACACTCCAGACTGAGACCTTGTCTCTTAAAGGCAAAATTGAAGGAAAATCTAAAAGATGTAATTCCAAATGTGATGTGAACTATTGACATATAAATTAATCTAGATTGAAATTCTTCTCAATATTAAAAGGTGTCTGGTTTTAAACACACATGAAAATTTGAGTCTGTTTTATTTGAAATTATCTCTGAAAATTACCAGTACCAGGGCTGTTTTATATGTCAAATTGTGAGCCTCATTCAACATTATATATATCAACTATTGTATCACAAAATAATCACAATAAAATCAAATAAGGCACGTATCTCCTTTTCTTGAACATCCTTTCTCAAGAAAGGCACTAAAACATCACTCAGAAATATTTTTTATCTCAATAATAAGCTCCCTAAAGGCAGGTACCTACTTTTAATTTTTGTAGCTAGTATCACCAGCACCTAACACATTCCCTAGCACACAATAACATGTATTCAATAAACATTCGATAAATGAATAAGCTATACGGAAGCAAGCAGCTGCCTGTCCCTTTCCCCACTGTGGAAGACCTTTTATTAAATCCCATATTCTCCGAGAAGTTGCCCACTCAAAAATAATCTTTCCTTTCCTTACTCTCTCATAATGTGTGGTATGGACCTATCAATTAGATTGCGAGATCCTAGATGACAAGGATATTCACATTTTTAAATTTTTATTTACTTCACAGTAATGACCACAATGCTTTGAATGTAGAAGGGGCTCTAGCAACAGCTAACATTTTAGACCTGTTCTAACTGATGAGCCTTGGGCTACATTAGGAGCTTTTCCCAGATGGATTCATTTAATCCTTACGACAACCTTGTGAGGTAGTTATAATCAAAATCCCCTTTTACAGAGGAGGAAACTGAAGCCCAGAGATACTATCTACTGAACAGCCAAGATTCAAATTCACTCATTCTGACTCCAAGTCCATCCCCCTTAACCAGGAGAAAACAAAGGGCCACCTCTCTAAAGCCAGCAAAACAGAGTCACTGGCCCCTCAGGGCTTGTTGGGTAAGCAGTCTTCACACTCAAGGCACACAAAGAAATGAAGCAACTGAGGAGGTAAAAAGCCTATGACTTACATGTTCTTTATTATAAGCAGGGAAGGTAATAGATGACTTTTGAGGAAAGGTTTTGCAAGATTATGAAATATTTCCCATTAAACAGTTCCTGTCCTCCCCCTTTCTGATTTGGGGTACACACTGATGCTCAATGGAATTTTTCTTACATCCTTAATTATACAGTACACTAGGCTTTTCAATATTAAATTATTTTAATTCAACATGAAATGTCTAATGACAAATAAATAGGAAATGTTGTTAGATACATTTTTTCACAGACTTTGAAACTCATTATGCTTTTTGCCCTTCTTTGTTAAATACACTTTGCCATCCTCGGAAAATTGAATAGGTCATCAATTTATGCTGAGCCTGAAACATAAATGGCTTCAGCTGAAATACTTTCGTGCCTCTCATGTCTTCGAACAGTACTAAAGTACAAGTGTGCTTCTTCTAAATCCCTCCAAATATTACAAAGACATATCATGATGAAATTTACTTACACTTCACAAAGATCCTAGAATATTCTGTGTAAGCAATGAGTGCTAGTTTTAGTTACAAATAGGACCTTGGCAAGCACACAGTTAATGCTCACATTTCCATTTCTTTTGACAGATCCAAAATAGTGATAGTATGTAGTGATCTATCATAGATAATAACCCTGGTGCATAAGTTTGTTTTCAGGATTTAAGAAGATGCTGGTATTTTTCTGAGATTTCGAGATGCACATGTTTCTGCGTGTAACCCTCTCTAATGCCATGTGTCTACTTTTATTACAATCTTAATGCAATAGTTTGGGGAGGCAATTTTCAATATCTGTGAAAATTATGATGTAAGTCCCCTCTGACCAAACAAATCCACTTCAAGTAATTTACACAATAGATCAATTCATACCTGTATCCAAAGATAACTCTTCACATACGTACAGATGTCCAGCAATGAGATGGTTTAAATAAATAGGTATGGCACATCCAAGGAGTAAATAACTATTAAGTAGACACATGGGTCACTACAAAAGTTTTGAGATAGACTGTGCTATGGTCCATTATTTCACTTCAAGAAACAGTTGAGGCCGGGCCCAGTGGCTCACACCTATAATCCTAGCACCCTGGGAGGCAGAGGCATGTGGACTGCTTGAGCTCAGAAGTTCAAGATAAGCCTGAGCAAAATTGAGACTCCATCTCTACTAAAAATAGATAAACTAGCCAGGAATTGTAGCAGGTGCCTGTAGTCCCAAGAACTCAGGAGGGTAAGACAGGAGGATCTCTTGAGACCAGGAATTAATTTGAGGTTGCTGTGAGCTATGATGCCATGGTACACTACCCAGGGCAACAGAGTAGATTCTGTCTCAAAAAAAAGACAAGACATGACAAGAAAAAGAAACACAGTCACAGTGTCCTTATCTACTCACCCCTTCCAGTTTCAGCTTGCTTGGCTTATCAGTGTTGCTAGGAAGGCTTCATTTGTTTCCTTCAGCATGGATTTTATGTTTCTTGATTCTTGTGTATCTCAAAACTTTGGTAATGACCCAGGTACTTTATAGTAATAAAGTATGGTGCATCCAAAGAGTAGGTAACTATGGAGCCATTAAAAGAATGTATGGTTGATTTGGAATCTCAACTCAAAATAAACGGGTAAAATGGAAAGAGCAAGGTGCCAAACAGCATAGATAGGATGCCCTGTGGTTATGCTTAAACAGAGATGCAAACGTATAGAACTTGTGTATGCACAGACCATTTCATAAAGCAGTCCCAAGAGTATGGGAAGTGTGAGTGCACCTGGAAAGGAGAGCTACAGATTATAATCTGGTGCAAAGGAGATGGATTTTCATTATATATCTTTTTACATATTTGAATTACTTTCACCATATTGAAGTATTATATTTCCAACTGACAAAGTAGATAGATTTTTCCCCTACACGATAAGGACAAGCCATCATCAAGCCAACTGTATGACTGGAGACCAACTAGGCCTCCAGGCTTCTATTTCAGAGAAGTGTCTTGTGCAGGGACAAGACACGCACACAGTCCTCAACTGGTTTGAGCAAAATCTCTTGATCGAGTTGCTTGCTGACCTGAGTAACCATACTTTTGTGTAAAACATGTCCACCTGGAAGGAAATTAAAAGCAAGTAAGCCAAGAAAATTGCCCCGAAATAGTCTGGTAAAGTAAGAATACATAGTTTTAGCAAGTTGGAATTTTTTTTTTCTTTTTTAGTAGACATGGGGGATTGTTTTGCTCAGGCTGGTCTCCAACTCCTGACCTCCTCGGCCTCCTAGAGAGCTAGGATTACAGGTGCAAGCCACAAGCCCAGCCCAGTGTGACTGGGACTTTTCTTACTACTCAAAGCACATCTCACCAAGATGCTTATAGGGTAGGCCTGGCCAAATAACAAGACTGACATAGCCAGAGCATTAAAATTTTAATAATATGCACTTGGTGTTAAGTTTAATCTCATAGAGAGTGGTGTGAAACACTTAAGGAAAATGTCCATATTTTAAAACATGTTGCTCAACTGAAATCTCTAATTATACAAGAATGAATTATTAAATGAAAAATGTAATTAGATGTTTAAAATGTTACTAATAGCTCACACTAACAAAACAAACTGTAAATTATATTTTTGAGCATATAATTCAGGCACCAGTCATATAGATTTAATGTCCTTGAGGAATATCCAATGTCCTCAAGATTTGGAATTTGATTTAATTGAAAGATATAGGGAAAAACTTTGTAGCTGGACAATTCCCCATTGACTCCCTATCTAAAGAGGATCAAAAGCATACATTATTCCGGCTAAGGTTAGCAATAATTTATGCTGAATAAATTATCTGCAGTTTAGCTTCTTTCAGCCAGGGGCACAAGAAGTTATGCAACAGAAGAGGCTGTTACACGTTCTTCTGCGTGCGCTAGCATGCCGGGACCAAGCCACGCTGGGACTGGAAACTTGCAGGCTCGGTGCAGTTTGCTATTGGCGTGGTACAAAGCCAAGTCACAGGCTCCAGGATGAGCAGAAGGGCATTCCCAGCCTCTGCCCACTCACCTCCTCTGCCCTACCACTCACCTCATCTGTCCCCTGCTTAGGGAGTATGTTAGAACAAGTTATGTTAGAAATAAAATGGAATGACAACGTGCCTCTTAGAAGTACAAATAAACACCTGTCAATCAGAGGTGCGCGTCTGAAAAGATGTTACTGATCCCGGTGACAAAATGTAATTCATTCTCTAAACCAGAAGGAATTCCCAAGCTAAGGGGCACCTACAAACCCAGAGCCAAAACTTACACAGAAGTGGCAGGCAACACAAGAAAGTTCCAGAAAAATCTACCCCAAGAATCTCTTTCCAGGAGCTGGGGGCTGAAGGAAGGTGGGCTGGGCTGGCTGTCCTTGCCATTTCTGAGTGAGCCCAGCCCACATGCTCCTTTCTAAGATTGAGTCAAACAAAGGCGAGACCTTATTAGGTGCACGGGCTGAAGCTGTCTAAGAGGCAAACGCATTAGTATGTTCAGTCACCTTGCAAGCTAATGACTAGACACTTTAGAGCACAGGGGATCATTATGCCAGCATATCATCAGTGAACTTTCCAGAAAAGCTAATTAAAAGATCCATTAAAATGCTTACCAGAAAGTTAGGGGTTTATCACAGAATCTTATTCACATTTGAAGAATTGGTAAGATTCGTGCCTTGCCTTCCCCACCACCTTTCATTTCCTTTCCTGTGATCTTGACAGATGAACAAAATTAATTAGGGGGATTTTTATTTTCCTTTTATCATAATTTAAGTATCTCATTATTTTCCCCTTTCTCTAATACCGTTGGCTGCTAACCTAATGTGGTAACCCCAAAAGAATCTGAGGTGGACTAGTGCCGTTCAGCCACCCCTTGAGGAGTCTGGGGCGGCAGCAGTCCACAATTTCCCAGAAAATCTATTTGGGGCTAAAGCCCTATTTGCTTCTTTCACATGGGAAGTTTCCTTAGACGATTTTCAGACATTTCAATGCCTTTTATTGGCTGCCTTCCCAGCAGGTGCACAGAAGCTGGGATGGCAGAGGTAATGAGTTAGGGTGTGCGAAAAAATCTTAGAGTTTATGTTTCCTTTTTTTTTTTTTTTTTGCACTTCATTTTCATTTGGAATATGGTTTGAAATAAACAAAATATACCATGAAAGCAACACCTACAGCTCATTTGTAAAGTAAAAATAAATAACCACACATTAGGAATGTGCATTCAACAAGCATTACTGATGGGTGAGCAATTAGAAGGGACCCCAGTGCAGGCCTGGGAGGTCCCCACAGCAGGTGCCGACAGCATTCTAAACCATCCTGGCAGACCTCTGTGGCACTGGACCTTTTCAAACCTCCTTAAGGGACAGGCTTAATACCTAAAGACATAGAAGGTGCTGAAGGCATCCGTGGGTTAACCTTGCTTATCTCATGCTCAGAAATCTTAAACAATGAGCAAAGGAAATTGCAGAAAGGCCCAGAGTGATTCTTTTCCCTAGACCAGGAAAACTGCAGAAAACACCAAGCTCATCAAATTCTACACTAATGTACGTCTGATTAACTGAAAGTACAGAGCAACACCCCAGCCTTCCTCTCTCCCCCAAGAGCAAGGTCTGAATTCACACCAACTCTTCTTTTTAATGGATGCATTTGAATTTTTTTGGTAATAAAATAATAACATGTGATTACAGGAAATCCAGAAAATCAAAAATAAGGAAAAAAGAGTTGCCTGGAATGGCTCTCACCCTTCCCCCAAATGAAAACTCCAGAGTCAAGAATCTATTGAAGACTTAGCGCCTGTAGCTCAGTGGTAAGGGCGCCAGCCACATACACTGGCACTGGTGGGTTCAAACCCAGCCTGTGCCTGCTAAACAACAATGACAACTGCAACAACAATAACAACAATAGCTGGGCATTGTGGTGGGCGCCTATAGGCCCAGTTACTTGGGAGGCTGAGGCAAGAGAATTGATTAAGCCCAAGGGTTTGAGGTTGCTGTGAGCTGTGATGCCACAGCACTCTACCAAGAGTGACAAAGTTAAGACTGGGTCTCAAAAAAAAAAAAAAACTATTGAAAAATGATGTACTAGAGTGTACTCTGCTTGCCCACCTTCCCCTAAGCAGGGCAAAGGAGGCCCGGGCTTGGTGAGACTGCAGGTGCCAGGAGGGTACAGAGTCCACCCCGCACTGTGGGCTCCCCAGGGCCACTCAGGCACTGACACACAGCAGTAAGTTCAGTACACATTTTGGGGGCAAATGACATTTCTGCTCCATAGGGTAAAGCCCTTATCCTCTTTGTAAAACTATAATAGTAAAGAAAGTAGAAATGGGGCAATGAACAAGTCAAACTAACCTGCCCAGGATTCCATGTCCTTACACCTTGGACGAACATTCCTAGGGGCTGACTCTAGGTCAGGCTCCAGGCCAGGCACAAGGAACGCAGAAAATGAATTCCCACGTGGCCTCCTGGGAGGGAGAAACAAGGAAGGTGGTCAAAAAATACAGTGTGTGATAATGAATACAATAAATCATGCTCCGTACCCACCCCACAGCCGGGAAGCCTGCCTGCGGGGGTGAACTCTGGGCTGGATGAACAGACAGGTTAGTAGTTTTCTCTGGGAGGAAGAATGAAAAAGCAAAAGAAGAGGCTTCAGCAGCGCCTATAATACGTTATTTCTTTTTACACAAGTAAATGAGGCCAAGTCAATGGTTGTTGACTCAGGGTGCCAAGACATGAATATCTGATACATTGTTTTTGTACTGTTCTTCTATTATTATTATTTTATTGTTATTATTTTAATTTTGAGGCAGCATCTCACTCTGTTACTCCAGGCTAGAGTTCTGTATCATCATAGCTCACAGCTGCCTCGAACTCCTGAGCTCAACTGATCCTCTTGCCTCAGCCTCCTGGGTACCTGGGACTACAGGCGCCCACCACCATATCTGGCTAGTTTTTCTATTTTTAGTAGAGACAGGGTCTTGCCCTTGCTCAGGCTGTTCTCAAACTCCTGAGCTCAAGCAATCCACCCACCTTGGGCCCGCCAGAGGGCTAGGATTACAGGCGTGGGCCACCACATCCAGCCTTTTGTACTGTTCATAAACTTAATTTCTTAGGGTGGGAAAAAGGGTGGTAAGTGGGATTTAGCTTAGGAAAGAGTGAGATGTCCAGGAAGAGGCAGTGTGAGCAAAGTGTGGGCCAGAGAAGAGGAGAGCCAAACGGTGAGAGTCCCGTCTGCCGGCCCGGAGGCTGTGATGCACACCAAGGAAAAGAGGAAATAGGAAAATACTCCGTGAAGCATACAGCGCTATCGTAAGCTTTTTTAAAAACTCTTTAATATAAGATTGCATTTTATTTATTTATTTTTGCTTATTTTATTATATAATTAATACACAGTGATGACTTTCATGCAGATCAAACGAGCTTTTCCCATCAGTCCTGGACATCTGCAGGTACCAGGGGCTGTGGCTCACCCCAATACCCAGAGACGAGGAGGGCTGCCGCTGTCACTCACACGGTGGTAAACTTTTAGGAACCAATCAGGTGCCAGACACCACTGAATGGCCCACGATGAGCATATGTTTCCATGCCAGTCATGTAACAAAAGGCCCTGGTGACTCACGACGATGACAGAGTCTTTCTGAATACTCGAAGTGTTGCCCCTTCCCTTCATCTTTGCATTTACTACACTACCCACTATTAATGGAAAATTGATTTTGTTGTTTTTGATGTTTATTCTATCTTATCTACGGAGAAGCCGAAAGGAAATCCCTGTGGATACAGATGGAGAGAACCTTTCTTTACACATTTTTTTGTATATGATTTTGAAAGCCTAAGAAAACAGAAAAATCACAAGAAAAATAAATTTGTGTCCTGCAGAGTAAAACTCAGTACCTGGAAATTTCACCACAGGAAGTTGAAATTGACAGATAGAAACTAGACCAGTTTCATAATGTCAGTCCGCAAACTCACAGTGAAAAACTGTTCTGAAAGTCTATTTCCCTCCCAAACATCATAGAAATGACAGAACTCAAGGGACATTAGAAGGTCAACTTCTCCAGCCCCTTGCCATAGGCAAAGGAGTATAACACCAGACAGATAAACACCTGCAGATGTTGTTTTGTTTTCCTTTCTTAATACTCAAAAATGTGTTTCTTTTAATTATTTGATCAGTGTCCATTCAGTCTTTTAGTCAAAGAAATTTTAACTGGACTCATTTTCATTGCTTGATTCTCTATAAAGGATGAATTAACTCTTGGTATTGTAATATTATCATTTTATATATTTGACATGAGTTTCTGCCCTTTCGTGCCATTTCTAATAATATGGTAAGCTAATACTCTAACCAAGTTGGATGTAAACAACTACAAGTGCTTAATGAAATCTAAACCTATCTTGACTTATACAGATGAGCTGATATGATAGTAAAAAATACCTAGGCATAAAATTCAAATAAAAGCCAAATCCTGAATGAGTACAGGAGCCCCAAGGCTGCCTCTAGCCTGAAGTCATTTGCCAAACTAGATGAACCTGAACTTGGTTTTCAAGGCCACAAAGCTGGACAAGGAACAGCAGAAATGCCTAAGATGGCAATGACATAAGAGACACACACACCACCCCACAAGGACAAAATCCCAAAGGGCTCTACTCTCAATAACAGTAAAACAAATTAACCAGAAAAAACCTCCACCCTTCAGGAGGTGACAAGAAAGATCATGTCTTAACCTTAGAGCTGAAAAAACAAAAATCTTCCCTCGGAATTTGTAACCATAAAGAAGCCCTCCTCGGATGAGCTCATCTCTCAGAGTTACAGTATCTGGCGTCCTGGAAAAGCGAGACCTTTACTTTGAAGGGCTCCCAGGTGGGCCACGCCCAGGTTGGCCACACCCCTAAGCGGAGGAGTTTTTCCTGACAGAACAAACTCAGTGCAGATCTAATAAAGATCCCACGGACATGGACCCAGAAAACACGGACCGCAGGGAAACCATCACACTCAAGGAAGCAAGGCAGCCTAATTTTGGACTGAGATTCCAGCAGATAAGAGTCTCTAGTAAACCATGTGAAGAAGGAAAGGAATGAGCATTTGTTTTCTAAACATCAATCTCAATTTTTTCCACAATTCATAAGACCTAACTAATACACATCAATATTATTTACCAAAAGCTGAAAACTACCATATAAGCTGTTGTGTCTATGCTTTGGTGTTGGGGGGGGTTGTTAAGCAGGCCTAGGCCAGGTTCAAACCTGCCACCCTAGTGCACAGGGCCAGCCCTCTAACCCCTGAGTTACAGGTGCCCAGGCTTATATCTCTATTTTTCCTAACAACATTTTATCCAGAGCCTTCTATCCTGCTACATGATATATTTTTGGAAGTATAAACATATGATAAAATTATAAGGAAACCAAGGGATACCAAACATAAAAGGCAGCATATTGGTCATATATGAAAAGAGGAGGAAGGGCAGAACCAGGTAACGGCTGTGACCCAACTGATCTTGAGACTTGGGGTCCTCTGTCACCCCAGGACCTCCTTCCCTCCCCCAATACTTTGTGTCTTGACCCCTGTTGCTGAGCCTCAGTCAACCTCTTTCTTGGTTTCTGTTCTCACTTTGCCAGAGTAGCCATCTTAAAAAAAACATTTAAATACACATAATGTATATATGAGATGATACTTATATAAAATGAGAAATACATTCATTAGTCCTTTCACATCAAGAAGTTTTTTTTTTTTATTCCACCTTCATACTCAGTAGATACCTTCCCTTCTGTGGGTTATAGTCCCTTGGAATGTTGACGGTCTCCATCCAGGATTTATGTTAAGAAAATCCAATACCCTTCTGATTCCCAGCATGGCTTTTGCACTCTGGAAACTTTTAGGGTCTTCTCTTCCCCTGAATTCTGGTACAGCATCATAAAACGCTTTGATAACAAGTGTTTATTTACTTCCTGTGCTCAATAGCCCCTTTCAATAAAAGATTCACATTTTATAATTCTAGAAATTTTTCTAGTATTAGATCATTAATATTTCCCTTTCCTCCACTTACTCTGTTCTTTCCTTTTAGAGCTTTTAATAGTCATATGTTAGACCTCCTGGAATAATCCTCCAATTCTTATCTTTTCCTCACTTATTTTTCTTTTCTGTAGAGTTTCTTTGGAAGTTTTGTTTTATCCTGTTACAAGGAGAGTTCCTCAACTTTATCTTCTAATCTACATATTAGAATTTTATTTCAGCTACCTTGTTTTTAATTTCCAATAACAGTTCACCCTTTCTGGTTGCTCCTTTTTCACAATATTCTAGTCTTCCTTCAAAGATGTAATATTTTTCCCTCTCTTCTGAATTAAAATTAATGTTTATACTATTTTAACTATTTAGCCTTTTTATTTTTTTTTCAGTTCCTTGCTTTTTTGTTTGTTTTGATCTGTTTTAGCCTGTCTCATTTCAAAGACTTTCCAACAATGGTCATTCTCAACTGTCCACATCTACCTAAGACTACAGCTGTACAAGTCTAAAGGTATGAATGCTCTCCGGGAGACTCAGCTTGCTTGGGCGTAGACTTTCTATACCTTGCTGGCAAGTCAATCCTTTCACTAGAATAACCTAAATGCCAATATGTAGAGGTCTTTCTCCACAGTGATACTGTTTCTTCAGAAAAGAGTCTACCGATCTTCTTCCCTGCCTGGATATCCTATGTATGTTGGGGGGTGGTGGGCAATGGGAGGTTAGGATAAAATGCCTGCCTTCCAGTATCTGGGGAGCAGAGCAGGGGTCAGGTCCAAGTGGCCAGTCACAGGCATTCACTTCATCCCCCTGTATTCAGTCCCCCACACCATCCCCGCCTTCTGTATGCTTTGTTGTTACTAACTCCCAATTTTGCTTAAACCTCTTATCTCCTGCCTGTGGAGGCAGCCAGATGAATGCGCTGGCTGGCGCTCAAGGAGTGCAGGCACTTCACAGTCAGACTCTGCCCATCTCCTCTTTCCAGCCTGGTGCCTCCTCACTCCTGGCCTCCCCAGTCATCTTGAAGTCTTCACTCGGTCTGGTCTCTCCAGCTGTCGAGGGGAGCACGTTGCAGAGTGGGGTACATTGGCTCATGCCTCACAGTGTCCCTGACAAAGGTCCTTGGATTGTCATTTCCTCTGCTCATTCCGTTGCCACTCCAGTCGCCCTTTGTTTGTGCTGTGGGTTTATCTGTCCCCATTCTTTTGCTGCCATTTAATTGGATTGGTGAGAGGGGAGAGATAAAGATATGTGGACATTCTGTCACATTTAACCAGAAAAGGTCAAGTTGCACTTTCAATGGCCTGGCTGGCAATGTGTGCCCATCACATGGTTCAGACCATGTCTCAGACTACCCTTATCCCTGAACTCCTTAATATCTGGCTCTTCCAGGTAGACACTGTGACTTACATTTATTATAATACCAGGCCATAAAAGAATAGATATTTGTTGAAAAATTCAGGTGGTTTGATTCTTGATTATCTACTACAAAATCATGTCTTATTTGTTAAGCACCTTGTCTATGCTGAAGCCTGATCTAAGCTCCTTACAGATGTTATTTATTCACTTGTGCCCTCTTGACAGTGCTATAGCCATGTTCCCAGACAATAAAACTGTCTCAGATGAGCTGAGTGATTTGATTACAGCCATACCATTGGCTAACATGTAACCTAATGGTCACATCTAAATCCCCCTCAAGCCACAGACTTTTCTTCTTCATTCTAACCTGCTCCCCCCACCAAAGGAGCCAGAGAACAAGAGTGCCCAGATTGTGACATATAGAAATGCCATGAAAGGGTTTATATCCAGAAAGCAGGGACCAGGCAAAGAAGGGACACAAAAGAACCAAGACTGACTGCTGCTGAGTGCTTATTTGCCTTTGGCAGTTTTGAGTTGAAGGCAGCTTTTCAAACTTCATAATTAGTATGTATTGCACATGGTAGTTATAAAAGTGCTTTCAAACACATTATCTTGTATAAATAGCTAAACAAAATGATCAAAAGTCACTAGATGTGATAAGGTGCTTTTAAAGTCCTGAATGAAGAGTTTTAAAAGCTTATTTTTATTATGAAAGTATAATACATTTCGGAAAAATATTTTGAGTAGCTAACACCCGTAAAAACAGACAAGTCAAATGCACACTGATTAACACAGTGAATTAAGCATCCCAAACTGTAAGTATGATTCAACATCATATTCCCCAGGAAAGTATTTGGACTTGGAATTATCCATTGAACAACATATTTTCATTTAAAAACATATGAAATAGAAGCAACTCTCACAATGCTTGCTTTTAGAATCGTTGAGTTTTGGCTTTGTTGAAATTACTTCTCCCAAGGCTTCAATTTCTTCTGCATACACAATTTGATACCCTAATTGTGACACAAAAACAGAATTTTTCTCATAGCGAAGGATGCTATGCAATTACATTCAACATATTCAGAGACCTGACTATAGATGAAGGTCTGTGCTAAGCAATCCAGCAATTTTAAAGCTGACCAAGACGTTTCCAACTATCATGGCCCCTGTACTCTAACAGAGGAAATAAATCCCTGTAGCTTAATACAAGGCAGACATGACTGACCAGCACAATCCTGGCGGGTGATGGCAGTCATGCATTCGTCCCTCCAAAATTCCTATGTTAGAGCCAAAACCCCAAGGCGATGGTGCGAAGAGGTGCTTATGCTATGAGGACCCCACCCTCTCTGGAGGGATTAGCGCCCTCATAATAAGGCTGGAGGGAGCACATTTGTCCCTTTGTGCCCTTTTGCCTTCCCTCATGCCTTCTGCCATGTGAGAACACCATTCATCCCCTCCAGAATCAGAAATTCCCTGGAAGCAGAGAGCCGCCTTCACCAGACTCTGAATCTGCCTATGTTTTGATCCTGAACTTCTCAGCGTCCAGAAATGAGATTATAAATTCTATAGATTATAAATTACCCAGCCTGAGGTAATTTGTTATAGCAGCATGAGCAGACTGAGACACAGGCTGTAGACACCCAGAGAAAAGAAAGGTTGCGGAACCAGCCAGAAGAGGAGGCAGATGAACCGGTGGCAGGTCTCAGCACTGGGCCCCCCAGCAAGGCCCAGGGTGAGCAGACCCCCACACAGCCCAGTGAAGCAGCACCAGAGTTTCAGACCTAAGTGTGTTGGGAAATGGAGTCATTCCCAGGAGCTGTTGTAACTTATTACCACAAACTCAGTGGGTTAAAACAGCAGAAATTTATTTTCTCGTGGTTCTGGAGGCCAGAAGTCCAGAATCAAGGTGTCAGAGACGTGTTTCCTCAGGAGACTCCAAGGGAAGCACCAGGCCCCCTCCCTGCAGGTGTGGGCGCTGCTGCCAACTCCTGGCACAGGGAGGCTTTACTCGGGTCTCTGCCTCTGTCTCCACAGCAACTTCTGTCTCTATTTCTGTTTCTTTCTCTCTTCTTCTCTCCCCAAGACTTATCTTAGGATTTAAGATCCACCCCAATCCAGAGTTCTCTCCTCTAAAATCCTTACCTGAAATGACCCTCATTCCATAAATCAAATTCTGAAGTTCAATGTGAACATATCTTTGGGGGGACACAATTCAACCCTCTACAAGGCATCTCTCACATAAATGTATAAGTTTAAAAATAAATTTTTCTTGAAATTAAATTTGATTATGAGTTGACTTTTTAAAATATCCAAGCAATAAATACTTAGAGACAATTTAATTACCATGTTTTCTTCTGAATTTCATTTTCAGCTAATGAACAGAGTTTGAGACTGTGCCCGAGTCCAGGTGACTGATTGCTGCGGGAGGGCTCTCCAAACACACACCTCCCGCAACCTGTGGGGAAGAACCAGCCACTTGATATTCCTGGATCCACAGCTGCCCCAGAAACTGGCCATGAGTGATGCAGCCCTGTGCAACCCTTCACCTTTGGTGCCAAGAGGGGAACATATCTCTACGTTTGAAAAACTGCCCTATGAAATTCTAAACAGGAAACATGAATCAAAAGCATGGTAAAAATTAGGGAAGGAAATACAGTCCAAACTAATCCAAAGTTTCCTTCATCCACAGGAAGCATCTAGAAGCTGAACCCTAAGAGTGAATTTTGTAGGACATTCGTAATTGCCTTAATTATGGAAAACACTTTTTATTGGATTAGAGGTGCAATTTGATGCTATTTCAGCATTGGATAAATAACTCAGTAATTGTATAAAATGATAGACAAGCTTTCAGTCTCCAGAACTCGTATTTTGACTCTGTGATTTAAGTGTGAAATTGATCTGAAGTCTGCATGGGTCTTCCATCGAGTATGCTCAAATGTAAGCAATGCGGTCTCATTGGCACTAATTCAGTACAAAATATCCTTCTGATGTGTAAAACTCAAATGCATCTCTTGGAATAGAGAGTCCAATTTATGTCATGCTATAATCATAGCAGTTCTAAACTAATTTAACACCCTGAAGAAGTTAATTAACATCATTATAAAGTGCATCCAGTCAAGTATAACATGTGACCCAAATAAATAATTGAATGAACTTTCCTCCTCCAGTAGTGACATGTTCCAAGGCTGTCCTCTTTCATCAGACCTGGTCAACAATTGTTTGAAACATCTGACACCAACCACATTAGATGATTTTCGTGAAGGTGTAAACCTACATGGCAGCCTAATAAACAACTTAAGTTTCATGGCTGACATTGATTTATACATCTTCTAAAGAGATGGTGCATGAAATGATCAGAACAGTCAATAATGCAAGCAAAATGTATGGGCTTGAAATAAGAGAGCAGAAAACAAAATCAATGCCTTCCAGCTATTAACAGCATGCAGCAGAGTTCATAATAGGCAGCATTAAATTTGAACAAGTTGCATCATTCAAATACCTCAGAGAAACTGTCACGCCAACAGTAATTGCAAGAATAGCATAAGTGAATATATGTGGCTTCAGTTTGGGTCACTGAAGACATTTTACCAACTAAAAACTGCTTAGATAAGTTGTTTGGGGTGTATTCTTATTGTAACAACTTCAGAGAAGGTTACTAATAAGTATCATTAAGTACATAAAACTTAGATAGTGAACAAAGTCGATATGTTTCTATAAAACTTCACACCAAAACAGACACACAAAGGACCAAACAATCAGCTGCAAATGAATGATATTTTTCCCTTAAAGGAATGAAATTGAACAGAATTAAATATTGCTATCTTGTAACCAACACAGTCATTGTTAAGCCCCACAGGACAGGTAACTTTCCTTCTCAAAAAAAAAGAGTTCTAGTAAATTAGTCAGTGTTACAAAGAGGGTTAGCACATTGGCTTGAGGTTACACAGACCTGTATTTGATTCACACCTGTTTATTCATCTATACAATGAGACTAATTCTAAGTGCCTTGCAATGTTGTCACAGAAATATAATGACACAGGTTGGAGGCCTGGGTATGTACTATTCCCTGAATAAAGTATCTTTATCTTCAATATATGTATGAATATGTTTGTCCTTACACCAAATTTCTTAGGGACTGTAAATTGACATTTTAAAGCAATGCCAGTCCTTAATAATCTTTATTATGGGATTCTAAGGCTCAGATCTATAGCAGTTAAACAAATGGTCAGTCTGCTCTCTCGCAACTGAGATTCATTCTGGAGAATTACGTGCAAACGGTGACCCTCATATGCACGGGTTAGTTCTCCACTTTATCTTACTTCATATAATACATTATCCAGCTAAAGGAATATTCACATTTAATCTTCAAACTAATTCAAGTATCAGGGGAGCCTTCTGAGCTCCACGCCTGCCACCCAGAGCTTTGCATCCTGGTCGCACATTCATCATCCATCACTATTGCTGTGTCTTCAAACATAGCTCTACCATTTGTAATTTCCTCTGATTTTTTTATGGAATAAGCATTTAGCAGAGAATCGCGTGGCACACCTCTAACAACAACTGTTGGTTTTTGCTACACAATTGTATCAATTTTTGTCCTTCTTTCTTCATTGCTGTCATGAACAACTATATAAACATTTTCTTGAAATACCATATATGAAAAATTATCATAATGTTAGAAGGGCAGATGGTTGCGCTTCAGGGCATCAAGGCCGAATTACTGACCTTGCTAGATAGGAAGGTATCCATGGCCATGGGGCTGGCCCTGTGCCCTTACTCAGAAACAGAAATGGAAGCACAGCACCTCCATTCACTGAGAAGTGGTTCTGCTGCAGGTAAAGCCCTCAGAGCACAGCTGCTGCGGGGCCCAGAGTCCCCGGTGTAGGATCCTCCAGTTGACCCAAACAGCTTCCCATTGAGCTCACCAAGGGCCTTTTCTCCTGGTCTTAGGCTTCGTTTGGTACAGCCCAGCACTAGAAGCCGTAGGAGGGCCAGCTCTTGAGAATAAGTTATTATCTATATTACCCCACCGGAAAAAGGCTACTAACGCTGATTGTCCCTTCCTATTTTCTGAGCAATGGCAAACCTGCCCCAGAACACTTCATGATCGGCAGTGACAATAGTCAAATTGAGAAATTAAGGGTTGCTGAAATGTCCAAATGCAGTATCACTAAAAATCAAAGACTCAATCACTGGTTTGATCACATGGGTTAGATCTTTCCATTGGTGGTTTAAAAACAAAAAAGTGAGGGTGTAGATCTCTCTCCTAAACAAAATCACCAATAAAAGGAAAAAATGTACAAGCAAAACTATTGGTATTCAGAGAGAGAGAGCTCAGCTCACCAGGTGAGTTTACAAGCCTCTAGTTATCCTCTCCCTGCCCTGACCACACTGGGTCCTCTGGGCACTTGTATTGTTCCATTAATTTACACGTTACTGGGAAAACAACACAAACAGGCATTCACTGGCAGAACCCTGAGAGTACAGGGAGTTTCATCATGTTAAAAAGTGGATGATATAATGTGGGTTCTACAGGAGCTCAAAGAAAGGAGAGTTGTTAGGACAGACACACGGCTGGCCCACCTGCTACCCAGCCAGCTGTGTGGGCACCACTGGGGCCCGTCTGCTTATTTCTGTGCCTTTGTGCCTCTGACCATGTCATTCCCTGACCACACATGCTCTGCTCCCTACTCAGGACACTTTTCCTTGCTTGAGTTGTCCCAGGTCACCACCAGGAACAGGTGCTCAACGACTTGCATTGTCCCTGGCCCCCACCCATGCTTCCCCACAGACATCTGAAAAGCATTTCAACATAGCTGGTGCGGAGGGTAGAAAGCAAGCCAGGCCCTTTCACCTGCTCCTTGTAAGAGCAGAAATTGGATGGCCCTCTTTTATATAAACCCTAGCTTAAATCAATAATCCTTTAATAATTTTACTTAAAGAATTTATCGTAGATGTTGATAAGGTCCTCCGTATAAGGATATTTATTGCAGCAATGTTTATATAGTAAAAATTTGAAAATCATCTAAATGTCCAACAATAGGGAATCCAAGTTATGAAATATAATGCAGCTATAAAATATTATGTAGTAAATAAATATTTATGAAATAGAAATACGTTTACCATACATTAAGTGGGGAAAAACAGAGTACGACATAGTAAACACAACATGATTCTATAATCCACATACATAGTATATACAATTTATATAGAACATATGTGCATATACATATACATAAAAATAATATGCAGTATTTGTATCATATAAATTACATGCAGGCTGGACATAAAGTTCATGTGCAATTTACTCTGTTAAACAAGTTTAAATTGCACATGAACTTTATGTCCACCTACTAGATAATACATTTAATATATGCATACAGTGTATGATTTATATAGTATATATGTGCTTATATACATAAAAACAATAACAATGTATAGAGTACATGTTGAGTATATATAAAGTATATATTATTTCATGTATATATATAAAACAATATATAGAGTATGTATATTATAGAATTCATATAGAATTATAGATGTTTATATACATAAAAACAACCTCCCTTTGGCTAAGTTGCATTCACGTTTCCATGTTTTTGCCTTGGCTATTCTTCTGATTTTTCTTTGACAGAGAAAAACCACCCAAAGATATTTATAATGACTTCTCTAGCAAAACTAACATTGTCCTTTTTATTATGAAATATCTCACACCCACAAATACATTTATGAGAGGTAGTAAATACCGAAGTGCCTACTGCCAAGCTCACAAAACTCTGCTTTTGGGCAACTTTGCTTTTAACACAGGGGTGTGAGAAATGAATGAAAGTAGGTCAGAATGCTGAAATGCTACATGTGTTTACCCTCCAATAATGAGAGGTTTCTTTCTGACCCTCTTAAACTCGGTTTTTAACTGCCCAGAGTATCTCTAAAAACACCCTTTCCCCCAGCCTCTGCGCCAGTAATAGTAACATAGAATGTGGTACAAAGAGCCGTGATTTTCACTATTCAGGGAGCTGTTATCATCTGCGGTGGCGGCCGGCCGCAGAGCCGGTGCCCCAGCCTGCTTACTACTCACCTCCTGATTTACTTAAATCTTTTGGCTTCTATCAACCACAGGGAATGGGGACACTTACAGGTAACAACTGACAATTTGAACAGAAATACAGAGTAAGGCTGTGTAAAGCAAGTGGCTCCGATTATAGCTGTTGACTTCTAATATTATTTGATAGATGAGGCTGCTCCAATTATCCACTGCTCACGGGTTCCATTACTGGAACCAGAAGCACACCAAATAAGAGCAATCTCCCAAACAATGTACAGGACCACTTAACTTTGTCAAGAGCCATTTCTGCAAGTGACGTCCTCCTTGTTAAGACGCAAAGATAATGGGCTCGTAACTTGACACGCTGTGCGGTTCATACTACATTAACTGCCTTTTGTTATTTCTGCCATGCTCGATCTAGTTAAGGCCAAATTGGGTATTATTTTTAACTAAACGTTTGTTTTAAAATGCGATCATGGAATCTACCATTGTCGCCTAAAGTAAAAAAAAAAAAAAAACTCGAAGAAAATGTGAAATCCCCTAAACAAGTGTAAGAGTGGATAAAGTTGCCATCTTACATTTTTAAGACTCTTCCTTGCAATTGGCTACCCTAAAATTATTAGAACAGTTTTCATTCTTAAAAAATAAATTTATCCTGTGGTTTAGCCTTATGTTACTATTTAAAGATCAAAAAGAAAGTCTATCTCTAGAAGAAGAAAAAAGGAATACATTTTTGAAGGAAAAAAAAAAAATGCACCTGAGCAGTGAACTGAATTATTGCATCTGTGTTAACTATTATTTTTCATTTTGCTTTTGGATTGAGCCATTGGGAGAAATGAGTTTGGGAAATGTTAGAATTCCATCAAGAATTACATTCATCCTCCATCCCCCACCTCCTCACCTACCTTGGAAAGTAGAAAGAGAAAGAAAAAAACCTGAGGAAAATAAGAAAATATTTAAGTCAGACAAAAAGCATCAGATATAAAGAACTACTGATGATTTTATAACAAATAAATCCTTATCAATAATACTCCGGAGTGGCTTGGCGCCTGTAGCTCAGTGGTTAGGGCACTGGCCAGATACACCGGGGCTGGCAGGTTCGAACCTGGCCTGGGCCTGCTAAACAACAATGACAACTACAACAAAAAAATAGCTGGGCGTTGTAGCAGGTGCCTGTAGTCCCAGCTTCTTGGGAGGCTGAGGCAAGAGAATCACTTAAGCTCAAGAGTTTGAGGTTGCTGTGAGCTATGATGCCACAGCACTCTACCCAGGGCAACAACAACAAAATATAGAATGGGGGGTGCCCACCAGCAAATTCACCCCAAAGCTGCTTATTTTTATCTCCTAGACAATCCAAACTATCAATTCAAATATGTCTTCTTTTCTAACTTAAACCCTCCAGCTTCCCCCCGCCCTTTATTCTTATTGCTTTGATCCATTTCCAAGCCAAACTATGGGAAAGTGTCGGCGGCATACAGGGTATTGCCCTCTTTGCTTCCCTTCCCTTTTCTTCCTTATCACCACTTTCCAACTGAGAAGCAGTTGACCAGCCCTGACTGCTGGCAGGCCTGCGTCTCCCCCAGACCAGCTGCTCTGAATCCTCCTGGGTATTTATCTGAGAAATTGCCCAAGTCCCCTGAAATCTGGGTCACTGCGAGCGTGAGTACATGGAACTGATCAGAAAGCATGCTCCTCTTCAATAATATTCAAGAGAGATGGTTAAGTCTGTTCAGTTTAATTATAACATTCAGAATTTTTTTATTATTCTTTCTCAGCTCCTGAAGTCTTTTAAGTCTCTCTTAAAAGGGCCTCTACACAAAAGGTAACTTCATCCTGGAGAGAAAGAAACTCACACTTGGCCATACCACTTCCACTTGGGCATTGATTAGATGTCCTTTTTTTTTTTTAACAAATTCAAAAAGAAAGGGGACACGATTTAAAACTAAAATAGAACCAGGCACATTGTACAAAGGATTATTTCAAGTAATTCTCCTTGAAACTATAACAAAGGAATGTTTCCTGGGGATTAAATGGACTGTCAGGTAATCAGAAAAGTTCTTTTAGGTTTTTCCTCAGGAAGAAAAAGAGCACTTTGGATGGATTTTGTTCCTGGCATTTTGTGACACTTTACAGCTTATTCCCTGGTGTCACACCGATTTATTTTATTATTCATGAACTCCGTGAAGGAGGGAATGATCTTAGAGGTCCGCAGCTGGGCCACACTAATAGATCCTTTCCCGTCCTCATCTACTGTTACTTTAATATGGATAAGATTGTTTTATTAATGAGAGCAAATGGATTTCCTGAATATCAGCCTCTCCTTTGGTCACTCTGGAACCTGATATACTTGATTAATTTATTTTCAACTTTTTGAGCACCCACACTATTTTGGACACCGTACTTTAAATAAATCCAGACATAAATGAACAAAAGCTGTACCTCCAGGAAGTTACATTCTAACGAAATAAGACTGACCTCCATTACTAATTGATGATGCCACAGTCAGCCGTCAATTATTCATGTAGAGCTTATCCATGACACACTTCACAGAGCACCCATTGTGAATTTCCAAATCCCAGGGTTTCCTGCTTCTCAGCGGCACAGACTCAGGAGCTGCAATGTAGACACGTCACTACACTACCGAATTAGTGACAGGGCAAAGCGAGCCTAGTGCCCCAGGCTCCTGCAGGTCCGTAAGCAGGCGTGGAGTCCTTCAGCAAGGGACTGGCTAGGCGCGTTAGAGATAGATGAATTCAGTGTATCTAAGGTGCGCCAGATGTCCCCAGATAGGAGTGGCTGATTCTACAGGTGGAAAGAAACAGAAAATTTCGTTTCAATAGGAAGATGACACTTGATTGGCGTGGATGTGGAGGGGTGGAGAGAAGGAGAAGACACTCTGAGCAGAATACAAGCAAGAGCACTGAATCCTGCAACAGTATGATGCTCGGTGAAATTTCCATGTTATTTACTTGCTACTATGAAGTTGGCAGGTGAGATGCAGTTTCTAAGAGCCAAAAAGAGAAGCAGAGTAGTGGCTTCAACAGGCATCAATACTTCAAGATTTGAAGGGAACCGGAGGAGTCTGACACGACCTACCCCCACCCCCAGGCCCGCAGGAAGGTGGCTTAGGCAACAATGCAGCTGGGCGCCCTCCCTAGGGCTGGGAATGTTGGACTAGAAGCTCTGGGGGAAGGAGGAGGAGACAAAGTTCAGTTTGAGACCTTTCTCTCACCATCATGCTGAAATCCATGAATGGGTTATAATCCTTAAAATCACCTGGGTTCCACAGTTAACCACTGAGCTAACAGCCAACTAAATCAGCAGAGTGTCTCTCTACGCCTGGGTCCCCTGAGACCTATCTCCCATGGCCTGTGTGGTTTCTTTAGCCTAGATCCCCAGCCGAGGATTGGTTCTTTCTATTGTCATTCTTTTTTATTTAGTATACTTACCCTTCTGGTTTACTTTGGATGTCTTGACATTACATACCTGTGTTGTGAGATAAGTTGTCAGCTCCAAAAGACCCCACCATAATTAGCCTTAAAGTTGGCCCACGTTGACCACAGAGGGAAATGGTGCCAAAATGTCTCAGAAACGTCACTGGGAAAGTGACACATTCACTGCTGATTTGTTCATTCCTTCATTCAGCAAATGCGTATTGAGGCTTCCTGCAACCCAGGCCAGGAAACACCGCCGTGAACGAGTTTACATTCTGGTGGGGCAGCAGACCCCAGACTGCTAGCGTTTGGAGCCATGGAGAAAATGAAATGAGGTGAGAGCACTTGGGTGAAGGCAGCTTTAGGGGAGCACGATCGCAAGGGGAAACAGGCCAGCAGGGCACAGAGAGCCCGCAGTTGCCTCAGTCCTGACTCCAGTGTCCACACTCAGAAGGGGACACTGCAGTCATGCAACTTGACCTCTTGGAACTTCTCTGTCCTTCTGTATCAAAATCACAGTAGGAATATTTTTATCACTTGAAAAGAGTACAGGAGATAAACCGGGCAAAGGGCCGGCACCCAGGAAGTGCCTCTGCACGTCAGTCCCGCCCTCCTTCTTTTCCCCTTGTAATAACAAAGCCGACCACGTGCGTTGTGCAGGGAAAAGAAATAGAAAGAAAAATGAGTCCTCTGTGGTCGAGTGCTGAGGTCCTGGTTCCTGCCCGTCTGGTGCTGCACTGCCCTGCAGTCCACCCCACCTCCAGGAGCCCTGGGGCCAGACGTCAACGTTGCTGAGACAGATGGGGCTGGGTGACGGTGAAAAATGCCCCCCTGTGAGCCAAGAGACCTTCCAGTGAATTTCCTAGGTATCCCCGACATTTGTGAAGTGAGGTCTCACAAGCTCTGCTGCTTTTTAAAATCAACAGTCAGCTCTGAGGTCCTGAGAGAAGGTTCCGGGAAGTGCAGGTTTCTTTTCTCCATCATCACCTGTCCTCTGCCTCTCGGGGCTTGGGGAGCAGGGACAGCAGGTGATGCAAAATATGCCCAGGGTGCTGCCAGCCTCACCAAGCTTACCGGGATGATAGACTGAGGCATTTCTGAAATCTCCAAGAACCGCTCTCCTCTTGATTCTCTCCCATTATCTCTCTATCTTTTCTATGTCCCCAGAAGCCCCAGTCAGGTCTGGTCCTGCTCCAGGGTTCCCGCCCCCTAACATTCAGCCTCGCCTTTCAGAGATGGAGGCATCTCCTTTTCCCCAAGACTAACCCCCGACAACCCCATCTCCTCCCCCACACAGAAGGAGCTCTCTCTGGAGGGCCAGACGCGAGAGTGATGAGTGCCCAGGCTCTCCTGCTGCTGGCCTTCTGGCAGGGCACACTTGCTGCAGAAGCGTGTGGGAATTACAACTGCCCCAACTGGGGGATCAAAATGCTTGCTGAATTTAAACACTGGCTTAAAAAAATGGAGCTCAGTCTATGTATAACCTTTGTTTCCACTCTCATGAATGCTCAAGCCTTGGTGTTGAACATAAATTTGACCATGGAGGAATTTAGCCATATAAAGATAACAGTTCTGTGTCAAATGCACTCAAAAATTGTGTGTGGTAGGTTGAATGGTGTCCTCAAAAAAGATATATCCACATGCTCTTCCTTGGAACCTGTGGCTATGACTTTATTGGGGAAAAACAATCTTTGTAGATATAATTTTAGAAAGGATTTTGCCCGGCATGGGGCTAACACCTATAATCCCAGAACTTTGCAAAGCCAAGGTAGGAACATCCCTTGAAGCCAGGAGTATGAGACCAACCAAGTCAACATAGTGAGAGCTCATCTCTACAAAAAAATTTTTTAATTAGCAGGGCATGGTGGTGTGCACCTGTAGCTGCTCAGGAGGCTGAGGCAGGAGGATTTCTTAAGCCCAGGAATCGGAGGCTGCAGTGAACTGTGATTGTGCCATTGCACCCCAGCCTGAGTGACAAAGAAAGACCCTGTCTCTAAAAATAAAATTTAAAAATGAGAAAAGAATATTAAGAGAAGGAGATCATATAACATTACATGGATGTGCCCCAAACCCAGTAATGAATGTCCTTATGAGAGCGAGGCAGAGGGAGAACACACAGGGACAGAAGACAGGGGACAACATACCCACAGAGGCAAGGATTGGAATGACACAGCCACAAACCAAGGAACGCCAACCACTGCCAGGAGCTAGACCCTCCGGGGGAGTGCGACGTGGCCAACACCTTGATTTCAGGCTTCTGACCCTGGACTGTGACTGGACACACTTCTGTTATTTGGGGCCACCCAGTCTGTGGTGACCTCTTCCAGCAGTCACAGAAGACTAATACTGGTGTTTCACAGAAGCACCTAAGATCCCGTGATTCCTTATGGTTGAGGCACTTTAAAGAAGGCTCCTCCTCTCTGCGGACATCCCAACTTGGTCCTCAAAACCATAGACTGGTGTCAAAACACAGTCACTCACGTTTCGGCAGAAAACCTAAGGAGGAAACTGTCACAATACTCATTTGTGTTAAATCTCAATCATCAGAAGATCAAGAAACCAGTCATTAAGGAGACTTGGGTTTAACTTGTTAGTGCCAAGGTATTTTATTTTAAGACCATTTAGAGAGATCTTTCTAAATCAAGCCTTAAATTTCCCTCCTAGTTAGAGATTACATGAAATACAATTAAACTTTTCTTAATGAAAGAAAAATTGAATAAATTTAAAATATATATCTATTACTGTGATATGCTACAGTTTCGTGTCTAAGGAGCAGATTTTTATATGGTAAATAACCCTGACCCTTCCCTGCGCCCATTATCTCACTGTCCCAGGTTTCTAAACTCCATCAATTGGCACTGATACCAAAGAAGTTAAAGACGAGGCAAAAAACTAAGAATTTTTGAAAAACAATTCCATTTGCAAGAATTCATCTTCAGTAAGTTATTATACATGCATTCAAGAAAAAATTCAGTAATGGTCACTGATCTCTCTTTAAAAGGAAAAATTGAAAATAATGTACATGAGTAAACAATTTTTAAAATATTACACAAGATACTATATAACTATTAAAACTATATTTCACACCACAACTGCATGGTATTGGTATAAAAACACACACATAGACCAGTGGAACAGAATAGAGAACCCAGAAATAAAGCCATGTATTTATAACCAACTGACCTTTGACAAAGGTGCCAAGAAGATGCAGTGAGGACAGAACACCCTCTTCAATAAGTGATGCTGGGAAAATAGGATATCCATATGCAGAAGAATGAAACTGGATGCCCATCCTTCCCCATATCCAAAAATCAACTCAAAACGCATTGAAGACTTAATGGTACACCCCAAACCATAAAACTACTAGAAGAAAACAGGGAGAATGCTTCAGGACTTTGGTCCAGGCAAAAAAAAATTCAGCTAAGACCTCAAAGGCACAGGCAAAAAAAAATGAAAGTAGACAAATGGGACCATAGCAAACTAAAATGCCAGGCAAGAAAACCACAGAGTGAAGAGACAGTTTGGTTGTTGTTATTTTTTTTTATTATTAAATCACAGCTGTGTACATTAATGCAATCATGGGGTACAATGTGCTGGTTTTATGTACAATTTGAAATGCTTTCACCAAACTGATCAAAATAGCCTTCACGGCATTTTCTTAGTTATTGTGTTCAGGCATTTATATTCTACACCTAGTAAATTTCACACGTACCCTTGTAAAACAGTTTTTTAATGGGAGAAATTATTCATTCTACAAGGGACTAATATCCAAACTACACAAAGAACTCAAACAACTCACCCATAAAAAATAATAATGTTAAAAAGCAGCAAAGGACATAAATGGACATTTCTCAAAGAAAACATACAGATGGCCAACTGATGTATGAAACAATGCTCCACATACTGAATTATCAGGGAAATGCAAATCAAAAACACAACGAGATACAACCTCACTACTAATAATGGCTATTATTAATACTAACAAGACAAAAAAATAACAATGCAGGTAAGGATGCAGGAAAAAGAGAATTCTTATACACCGTTGATGGGAATGCAAATTAGTGCATCCATTATGGAAAACAGTATGGAAGTTTCTCAAAAAACTAAAAATAGACCTATCAGATGACTGACTACTGGTTGTATGGAAAGGAAAGGGAATCAATATATCAAAGGGCATGTGCCCACGTTTATTGCAGCAAAGACACGGAATCAACCTAATTGTCCATCCACAGATGAACGGATAAAGAAAATGCGGTGTATACAGAAGGCGCCAAAAAATGTACACACATTTTAAGGAAAGGCCTGTGTTAAAATTGTAATACTCAATCTACACCCATAACAAAAGATGAGCACAAATCACATTTTGGCACCTCTTATAATTGCAGAAGTCAACAGGACTTGAGTCTAGAAATTTAACACAGTTTCTTCCTTCCTTAAAATGTGTCAGACATTTTTTGGCACCCTGTGTAGATCCTCAATAGAAGACTATTGCCATGAAAAGAATGAAGTCCTATCATTTGCCCAACGTGGATAGAACTAGAGGTCATTATGTTAAGTGAAATACACCAGGCACAAAAAGACAGCTAGGGCACGTTCTCACTCAAATGTGGGAGTTTAAAAAGTTGGTCTCCTGGAGATAGAGCGTGGTAGAGGTGGTTCCCAGGGGCTGGGGAGTGCTGCTGGGAGGGTGCAGAGAGGGTGGTCAGTGGATACGAATGTATGGTTAGGTGGAAGGAGCAAGTTCTCGTGCTCAATAGCACAGTAGGGTGACTTACAGTTCCAACAATATATTAAATATTTCTAAAATAGCTAGAAGAGAAGATTTGACATGTTTCCAGCCCAAAGAAATGACAGATGTTCCAAGTGATAAATGCCCTAAATACCCTGATTTGTTCATTACACACTGTATGTCTGTATCAGAATATCACATGTACCCCATAAACATGTAAAAATATTATGTATCAATTAAATATGTTTTACAGGCACAATTTGTGATGTGAGAAAATGGTCTTGCTATATTTTACAGAAATTTTAAAACAAGCTACCCATCAGCCTACACTGCATCATATGATATTTTTTCAAAAAATAGTCTGTTCCATAAACACCAAAAAGTGCAATCCCAGCAAATCGCACGTGTTCTTTGATACCTCTTTCCTTGCTGAGTTTTCTTTTTCCTGCTCTGTTCATCATTTATACTTTTGTCAGCAAATAATTTTCAGTCGGCCTCCATCTAAATACTTTTAAGCTAAATACCTGTCTTTGCTTGTTTTTCAGAGAAAATATGTATAACAGAAAAGTGAAAGGAAGAAGTTTTGCCTCTGACTTGCTGCTGTCCTTGAGGACGTCCAAGGTGTCCTCTGGCCACCTCCCTGGTCATGAGATGGGTCTGGACGCCTCCTCTCCTAAAACCTCATCTCCAAGTCTCATTTCTGCTTGCCCCGAAATCTCTGGCATCTGTTCTCTTCTTGCTTCACCCCTGCCCCGCTCCTGGGCCGTCTCACCTCCTGCCTCTTGCTGCAGGGCCCCTAACCACCCAGCATGCTGTCACCTCACCTCCACGCCTACAAGCATCCCATAACTGAGAGGTCTTCAGAGGAAATCAGACCAGGGCCATCCTTGCTGAGATCACTCCAGAGGCTTCGTGGAGCCCTGGGATAAACGTCACGGGGCACCTTCATCAGCCTGCCTTATGCTGACTCTTCCCTACACGACTCCTCCTCAGCTGCCTGGGCACCAGCACCCTGGCCACCTCCCCTCCTCCTCTGTATCCAGCACTCAGTCTCAGGGTGGTGACAGACCTGCTGGTCTTCTCGGCACTCCATGTGACTCGTATTTCATATCTGATTGACTATCACCTGGGATATTCTTTGGCTCTACAGTCTAACCAGGTTCTCCCTAGTTATTCTGTCTAAAAACACCGTATTGTTTTTCCTCACATCACGCTTTTTCATTATAGATCTATGTGATTATTTAGGGGAACATTCGTTTCCTCTTCTAGACTATGAATTTTCTACACACAAGGCCTTGTCTTTTATCAGTGTGTCCCCAGCACTCAGCACAATCGAAATAGTAGTAGCGATAAAATTTATATAGGACTTCCTGTGCACCAAGCAGATTTTAAATATTTCACACAAGACTGTCTCAAAAAATAAATAAATAAATATTTCAGAGGTTTTTTAAATGTTTCAGACATATTGACTTAGGTAACCCTCACAACAGCCCCATAGTGTAAGTGCCATGACTGTGCCCATCTTACAGCAGGGAAAACTGAGGTACGATGAATGAATTTGTCCAAGGTCTTACTAGTAATGACTGAGTCTGCCCTCAGAATCCACAATTGTTTTCAGTCCTCTAGACTAGTTCTCATAGTACATGCTCGGTAAGTTCTGCTCAACAATTCCTGCCACCTAAGCAACTAGATATTTCCATCTTCTTCCCGCGCATGTTTAGAGATACAGATATAGCACTGTGGTTTTCTTAATTGGGACCAGAGTCTATGTCCAACCTGGATTTCTGCTACTTTTACTTAACGCTATATGAGGATTTTCAGGGTGACATAGTATCCTGTGGTACCAATCTCTCTGAACTTAACCATTATCCTGCTTTTTGAGCAGAGGGCTATTTTTTTTTAATTTATTGCTATTTTCAATAGCTCTGCAATGGCGTTCTTTCTTTTTTTTTTTTTAATACAGAGTCTTACTACGTCACCCTCAGTAGAGTGCTGTACTGTCACAGCTCACAGCAACTTTAAACTCTTGGGCTCAAGTGATTCTCTTGCCTCAGCCTCCCAATTAGCTGGGACTACAGGTGCCCACCACAATACCTGGCTTTTTTTTTTCCTTTTTTTGCAGTTTTTGGGCAGGGCTGGGTTTGAACCCACCACCTCCAGCATATGGGGCCAGCGCCATACTCCTTTGAGCCACAGGTGCCGCCCCAATGCCTGGCTATTTCTGGTTGCAGTTGTTTAGCAGGCCCGGGCTGGGTTTGAACCTGCCACCTTCAGTGTATGTGGCGGGCTTCCTTACTCACTGAGCTACAATCACAGAGCTGCAATGGCATTCTTAAATGTAAATATTGTGTAATTCCTTGCAATAAAATTTCAAGAAGCAGTTCAAAACATTGAATTTCCAAGTTTTTGAGATATATTGACAAATTGCCTTCCCAAAAGGATGCTGGAGGGGACCCATCTCCCCACAGTCACACCAATTAACTCTACCTATTGATCTAAAACAGTATTAAAGTCATTAGTGTTCCCCCAAACACTTGTGGGTAGAGGCGTTTAGAGCATATTCGGGCTATTTCCAAATTTAAGTCCTGATTTGGGTAATATTAAAATCAACTTACATTTTTGACTAACTGGTTGAAGGAAATGACAACATAAGAGTTTACATAAATATTAAAGGGCTGACTCTACACCAGTACTTGAACAGTACTTAGACTATTTAATAATTATAGCCACTGCCTTTGGGGAAGGTTATCAATACAGATTTAAAGTAAAATTCAAGTTTAAAATTATAATCCAGAATACAATCTGTTATTCTTCCCTTCGTCAGGTAAAAACCCAAGCAAAATATACATTTTCTCACCCACTGCTAGTTCTATACTATTTTTAAAATTAAGCAGTATTTTAAAAGAATTTCCAGAACAGAGATCCAAACAGAAAGACAAGCTTTGTATGTAGGCAGGACCGTAACAGTAACACGAACGGGAAGGCATGATTACACTAGACTTAGAGGGTCTGGGTGCCTGTTTTTCTCCTATATTTCCCTGCCTCTGAAAACATCATGTGGACTACGCCTTGATTGCTGTATTTTTTATTGCATTGTGTTCCCAATGGATTACAGTGAAATCTTGGAGCTGACATGACAGATAGACCATCCCAGCACTGGATTATGACAGAGTAAGTTTTAAGAAAGACACCTGGAACCCAATATATCCCATGGCAAGAGACTCTGAAAATCCCAAAACAGACCAAATTGGGACATATTCAATTATCAAGGAAGAAAAGAAGAATTAACCCAGAAAACTTAAGAACTTGGCTACTTAAAGTTGACATAAAGCAAGCAATAAAAATGGAAACCCATGAAAAATGACATGCCTATTACAAAACATGTTAGGTATTTAAATAAAAGTTAGTTGCACGCGTGAAATTTTCAGAATTCTCAAGGACTATAAATACACACGTCCATTCGAATAAGGATGTGCATTATTTATAATACACATGGATCCGAGCTATACATACTGGATAGGACTTACAATCAACAAAATCTTGGTATTTAGATGGTATCTGAATTCTTAGAAGTAGAAATATTTTATTTAAAACGTGCAGGCAAGCAACAGAAGCCCTTGAATGACACCATGACCTCTCATTCAACTGCTCTCTCCATATGACATCAACTTGAGCCCCGGATCCACAAATGGACAGCACAGGTTAATATCACCCAGGAGAGAAGAAAAGTCTCCTGTCTTGGTGTGAAAAAGCATCATGTTTAAAAACAATTTTTAAGTGTGATTAACAAGTTGAATCCTTTTTAAAAGTCTATATGTATAAGAAATATAAAAGCTGTCAGTAGAAATTTGGAAGACTCTGGGAACTGAAGCCCAGAGATGTTTCCTGGGAGGCCCAAACTCCATGAGTCACAATGGAGAAGGTCAATCCCTGGTGTCTCTAACTTAGTCATTCTGTAAAACTGTTTAGAAAGGTGAGGAGAAGGGAGGGAAGGGGGGGAAGGAAAGGCCCTGATCTCCCTGGGCTCATGTTGTCAGTGCCTCTGTTTCTGGCTATATAGCAAAGAAGGGGCAAAACTTCAAGCTTGGGAAGGAATTTACTGGAAAATAAAAGACTTCTGAGAGGAGGAGGTGTCCTTGACTCTGTGTGAAGGTGGGACTAAAGAAGTAAAGCCTGTGTCTGTGGCTGTGACAAGACCTGACTAAAGTGTCCCAAAGCCTCCCACGCTCAACCTGCAGCTGGGTGTGAAACGCCAGGAACATTGGCACAAGAACCACTTTACGATCCTTGGAAACTCTGCAGGTGGAATCAAGTTAAAAGCTGAAATTTTACTTCAACTAAGACAAGCAGTAATTGATAACAATGCAAGAGTAGGAAGTGAACCTTCATAAAAACTGTTGTGATGCCACAACTGGGCACTTCTATCATATGGTTTGATTATTCCAGCTACCAGAATAATATTTTCAAGAGAAATGTTGTGCAAAAGACCATGATAGGTTCAACTAATGAAAAGAGACAGAGAGAGAGGATGGTTCAGACAAGAGGAAAGGCCAGAGTTCACCATCTTGAGTAATTACTGGTTCAACAATACCCAGGTTGACTCCTTAGAGCAGTGGTTCTCAACCTTTCGAATGCCACAATGCATTTTCATTGTTACAAATGGGTCGCGACCCACAGGTTGAGAACCGCTGCCTTAGCGCATAGTTTGAAAACCACTAATCTGGTCTAGCACTTCTGTTAGGCAGTTAGCTAGATATGGGCAAGGCAGATGACAAATGTAATTAGGCTATTTTGGATTGGTTTGGGTCAGGCTGACCTGGGCTCTTATGGGAATGAAGCTGAATAAGACCTTGCAGGTGGGTTTTTATCAAGATCTTGCAGGTAGGTTGTTTTGAGAACATAGTTAATTAAGACCCTGGGAGATTTCCAAGAAGCAGCTGATATACCTCAAAGTTGTGCATAAAGCCCAAAACTGTGCTTCCCACGGAGCCTACAGTCACTGGGACAGGGCCCAGCTTGCTGTACAAGTCATTAATAAACCTACTTTTTTGTGCTAAAACTTTACTTGCCCTGTTCAATTATTTCAGCAGCCATCCCAAGCAACTGCACCACTCTAACCCTTTCACTTTATAAATGAAGAGAATGATACGGAGGGCTGAGGGGTGGGGGGCTGAGTGACTTGCCCAAGCCAACACAGGCAGAAGGCAGAACCAGACTTGGAAGTCGGTGCCTCTAAGTCCTAGCTTAGTGTCTGACCCAGTCACACAATTCTGCCTCCTCTTTTGTTTCAGTTACTATTTTCTCTTTTTATTAACAGATAAATGTATCTAATTCATGTATGGGTGATATTTTAAATATGTTGAAGTAGAAGTTTGTTCTGAAAATCATATATAGACATATGTGGCAAATTCTTGGAGTCACAAACATTCCTGCAACTACCTATCTGGTTACATCCTGGAAAGATCCATTAACAAGGTGCCACCGACATAGTGAAGAGGAAAAACTGTGGTTTCGGCAGGGTTTTCCTATTTCTTTGTCCAAATTGTCAAAAGAAATAAGTTAATTCTTTTTCTAAAAGTGACCACCAAAGACAGTAGAATAATATCTTTGCCATGCTAAGGGCAAAATAATTGAAAACCAATTACACTCTGCAGCGGCTTGAATGTGGCTTGCTGCCAGTGTGGTAGTAGGAAGAGGTGGGACCTCCCCGGGGTGATTAGGCCTTGAGGGCACCTGCCTCCCTAATGGGATTGAGACCCTTATAAAAGAGATTTCATGCAATCTTTGGTTACAGTGTTTCTTCCCTCCACCAAACAACCAAACCTATTGGTGCTTTGATCTTGAACTTGGACTTCTCAGTCTCTAGACTGTGAAAATACATTTCTACTCTATAAATTACCCCGTCTATAGTATTCTGTTATAGCAGTACTAATGGGCCAATATCATCCAAATTTAAGAGTAAAAACAACAATAAAAAGTAAAAATGTAAAGATACCTCTAGACATATGATGACTAGAGCAATGTCAGTAACAATAACTACTCAAAATTTTTGCTTTTTTTATTAAAAAGGAATTAAGCAAGAAAAAAATCAAATGGTGAAAATATAGAATTTGAGACAAAAATAGAACTTTGTTGAAAAGTTACTAATTCAATACAATGGTGGCAATTAAAATAGCAACTAACAACTCTGCATGTGTTAAGGTTGTTATTGTGATTGAGAGCGGGAAGCACTGAATAACTGCAATCTATATTTCTTTAAAAAGTATGGTTAAGCAAGTAACTTTAAGGTTATGAGTAATCACTACTAGAAATGTACTTGGCAGTTTTCAAATTATCTGAAGAAAATGAAATATTAAAAATTGTATTAAGGCTGGGTGCAGTGGCTCATTTCTATAATCCTAGAACTTTGAGAGGCTGAGGCAGAAGGATCACCTGAGGCCAGGAGTTTGAGACCAATCTGAGCAAGAATGAGACCTGCCATCTCTACAAAAAATAGAAATCTTAGCCAAGTGTGGTGCCCTGCACCTGTAGTCTCAGCTACTCAGGAAGCTGAGGCAGGAGGATCTCCTGAGCCCAGGAGTTTGAGGTTACAGTGAGCTGTGAGGAGGCCACAGCACTCCAGCCTAGGTGACAGAATGAGATCCTGTTTCAAAAAGAAAGTTGTATTAATATAACAAAAGGCAGGAAAGGAGAATGGAGGAAAAGAAAAAAGTGTCCAGGAAACACAAAATAAGCGATTTTGGAATGGCCATCAGAGCCAGTATGAAGGCCTGACAATAAAGTTCATGAACTTATCTTATAAAAAGTGCTACTTACCTCATTGCTGTATATCACTGTGGTCACCAGATGGCCAAGGGAATGACCATAGTGATATTGAGCAATGAAGTATGTAGCTCTTTTTCTAGAATGAGTTTGTGAACTTAGTTGAGACCTCATACTTAAACTATAGTTTATCTGTCATTTATTCTTTCAAGTAAAAATGGTGTCCCATGAAAAATCAGTTCATTTAGCTTATAAACGGTTCCACTAATATGAACAGAAATTTTTATGCATATACCCTACTGTATCATACAAAATTTCAAAAAGACACATATTCGAGAGTTGAGATTTAATAAAATTAATCATTTTTAGTGCTTTTCCAAGCTTATTTTTAAATAAACGGATTTTTTTCTGCCACTGCATGGTGCTAACAAATGAAATGCCTTCTGAAACAGTTTGTGCCATTGCTTTGATTCATGCTGAATGGTTTGACCAATCACTGCTTTTCACCATCAATGCAAATATCTGCACAGTGAAAAAAGCAAATAAAATCTCATTATTATTATAAAAATTGTTTCAACCTTGAAGACCCCATGAAAAGGCATTATGGATCATAGAGCATTCATGAACCACACACTTTCAGAATCACTGCTCTAGGGAAATTCTTAGGCCTACACACGAGCAGGTGTGACCAGTTCAGCATCATTTGTAAAAGGAAAGACTGGAAATAACCCAAATGTTCATTGACAGGAAAATGGATAAACAAAATACTGCCCATTCATTCAATGGGAACGCTAGATAGCATTTAATCCCGAATGAGCTAAAGCTACATCCATCAACATGAACGATTCTCAACAGCATGATATTGAACCAAAAACGGCAGAAGAGTAAGTACATTACTATGCCACTAACAAAAAGTTTAAAATTTTGAAAAATAATACTATCTGGCACTATATAATAGCATATATCTTATAATTATACTATAGTGAAAGTACAAAAGCACACCTGGGAAGGATAAATATTGAATTCATGATAATAGTTTGGAGAAGAAAAGAAATAACATGAAGGGGAAGTTTTCAGCACATTCATTCAATTGCAGCTTCTTGTTTCATATCACAAAAAATACTGAAACAAATACAGCAATCATGTCAAGACTTAATAAAGAGGGGCAGCAGGTACAAACGTCTACTTTATATTAACCACGATTCACATATGGACATTTGAAATCTCTCATCATTTAAAACATAATTTTTTAAATAAATTAACTCTTACACTTATAATTTTTTTTTATGGAGAGTCTTCTCTGCTTTTAAAAATCACCATTAATCAACCCAAAGCAATCAATAGATTTAATGCAATCCCCATCAAAGCACCAATGTCACACTTTAAAGAACTTGAAAAAAAAAAGTACTTTGATTCATATGGAACCAGAAAAAAACCCAAATAGCAAACACAATTCTTAGAAACAAAACCAAACCCTGAGGCATCACGGTACCAGATTTCAGGTTATACTGCAAGTCTCTAGTGATCACAAATAGAGATGTAGATCTATGGAATAGAATAGAGAATCTAGAGATGAACCCAGCCACATCTCTTCATTTGATCTTTGACAAGCCTAACAAAAACATGCACTGGGGAAAGGAATCCTTATTTAACAAATTGTGCTGGGAGAGCTGGGTATCCACATGCAGAAGACTGAAACTGGACCTACACCTCTCACCATTGAAAAAAAAACTGATTCTCTCTCGATAAAAGACTTAAATTTCAGATATGAAACAATAAAAATTCTAGAAGAGATTGTGGAGGAAATTCTTGAAGATATTTGCTACAGGAAAAACTTCATGAGGAAGTCCACACTGGCAATTGCAGCAACACCAAAAATAAGTAACTGGGATTTGATCAAGCTAAAAAGCTTTCACACAGCTAAGGGTACCACAAACAAAGCAAACAGACAGCCTTCAGAATGGGAGATTTTTGCATGTTATGAATCTGACAAAATCCTGATAACTAGAATCTACAGAGAACTCAAATTAATAAGAAAAGTGCAAACAACCACCTCTATAAGTGGGCAAGAGACTTTAACAGAAATTTCTTCAAAGATAACAGATAAATAGCCAACAGACACATGAAAAAATGCTCAAAGCCCCTAATCATCAGAGAAATGCAAACCAAACCAATCCTGAGATCTCTATCACCTAACTCCAGTAAGGTTAGCCCACATCACAAAGTCTGAAGACTGCAGTTGCTGGCGTGGATATGGAGAGAAGGGAACACATCTACACTGCTGGTGGGATTGCAATCTAACACAACCTTTCTGGAAAGAAGTATAGAGACTCCTCAAAGAACTAAAAATAGACCTCCCATTTAATCCTGTAATTCCATTACTAGGTATCTACACAGAAGAACAAAAATCATTTTACCACGAAGATATTTGCACCAGAGTGTTTATTGTGGCTCAATTCATAATTTCCAAGTCATGGAAGCAACCCAAATGCCCATCAACCCATAAATGGATCAACAACCCATGAATATTATTCAGCCATTAAAAAAGATGGGGACTTTACATCTTTTACATTTATCAGAATGGACCTAAAATACATTCTTCTTAGTAAAGTATCACAAGAATGGAAAAATAAAAATCCAATGTACTCAATACTATTATGAAACCAACACATAAACAATCACATGCTTATATGAACAATAAAATACAAATATAGTCTAGTATGGGGGTAAGGAGAGGAGGGAGGGCAAAGGGCAGGGGAAGGACAATTGGCAGAAGGAGGGAGGGTCTGAGGCAGGATCTCACCTACTGTGTGCATCGTGAGGGTGTATAGCACACCCCGTGTGTGAGGGGCTCTTTTACAACTGGAACTTTACCCTGGAAATGAGAACAATCTAATCTAAAAATTGAAATAAATTTTAAAAACACCATTAATCAATATAAAATACAGTTAAATTTAAGTTCCCTAAATTTAGATGTGGAAAAGTATTAAAATTTTTAAAAGAGGTAAATTATATTGACAAAGGATTATCTTTAGAGATTAAAGTGGGGAACCAGATATTTCCCCCTATTACCAAAAACCATTGCACAGCCAGGGAAAAATACTCCAGGACAATTACCAACCAACATATACTCTGTTCCATTACTGATCCCAGCCCACAGCATCCTTGATGATTTGTGAAATTCACTATGCTTAACTCATATTGATGATTTTGAAAAAAGAAAGAAGCATCTTGGAGAAAGTGGGGGTGATCAAGGAGAAGAAGAAGGTACCCCAGAGTATGAAACCACCCTTCAAAGTGGAAGCCTGGAAACTTCCACAAAAGTACTAATAGGACTTAATCTCTTTGCATATTGTAATTTAAATTCAGTGAACTTAAATCTTAATTCTCACCTCATTGAGAAGTTTTTTACGTATATTGATTTGCTACATATATTTCCAATTTTTTGTTTTTAAAGAGGTAGTATTATGTTCTTCATGTATTACTAATAACTCCTTAATTAATCAAGGAAATAACATGCAATCCTTTTGATTCTCTTCCTTATCTTTTTATCTATCTCCCATTTCATTATTAATAAGACAGTTCCCAGAATGTGGGCAGAAAAAGGCAAAGTAAATAAAATATAATTACAGGAATTTAACTAAGGAGACTGACATGAGTAGAAATTGAAACTATTAAATATTTTAATTTTATGAGATCATATCAATTTTATGTATTCAGTTTCTGTATTTTGCTCTAACTCAACAATTAGCTCATTAATTTTGCTATTGAGTATCCCATCGTATATATAAATCTCCTGTATGTTATTTATTCCTCACAAACACCTTCTATCAAAGATGAATATTTAGGGTGTTGATTTGTTGATGATCAGCTCTACAATGCTACCCAAGCCATCTCATCTCAGATACTGGTTTCCTTCTGTTAGTGAAACTCAGTCCCGTCATGATGCTGATCACCCCAGCAACTCCAGAGAATCAGAGGGTAAATGGAGATTACAGGGATAATTGCACTTGGTCTAGTGAGAAGATGTATATTAAATAAGTAATTGTCAAAGTAACAGAATATTTTAAGTGACTTTTTTCTGGGACTCAAAGCTAAGGGCAAGATAAATCGCACACACACAAAGCTGAAATTGGACCAGATAAGTCCTCAGGGCTTATTAAGATTCAGCCAATTGAGGCAGAAGAGGAGAAGATGACAACGATGACTAGGGAGCTTAGAGAAGGCTGAGAAGGACACTGGCAGTCCTGGGGACTGGCAAGTGCCATGACTTTTCCCTCCAGAAGTAAGGCAGCTCCAAGGGAACATCTCAGGGATGTTGAGTTTGTCTTTAGAAAGGGGAAGCAGGTACCTCCTGGCCCTGGTTGGTCGTCTGCCTGCTAAGGGCACTGCTAGGCTGCCTGCTGCGAGGTGTGGTGAGGAGGGGAAGAGGCAACAGCAAGGCAGAAAGTGACAGGGCACAGAGGAGAAGTCTTCACCTCCCGGAAGACGCACAGCTCTTCCCCACAAGGTGCCAAAGAAAGGATCACCCATAAGCCATGCTACACACATCCAGGTGACTCTGCCCTCAGCAGGGGGCTTGGAGTATTCCACAGAGGCAGGAGCTAAAGAAGGGATCCAAGAGGTCAAAAAAGAGATGACCTCCCAGAGAAAAGCTGTGCAGTAGGGCCAGAGCCCTCTGAAGAATTCTCATCCCGCAGAGAGCTCACACAGATTAAGAAGAGAAGGCCAGGGCCAGTGTCAGCCAGGGGAGCCAGCACTGTTAGCCCAGAGAGGAGCTTTGGTGGGGGCCAGACACCCAAGAGGACCTTTGACTGCTCTCCTGTCCCCTCTCCCGTTGCCAACCCAATGGAGGTGGGACCAGGGGATGGGGGAGAAGGGGTAAAAGAGGAGGTCCCTTGGAAACCCCAAGCCTGAGCTGAAACGGGTTCTGGGGAACATATTTTCAACCTAACTGGTATGGATTTTTAATAACAAAGGGTATAGAGGTCTAAGAAATCTGCCTGAAATGTAATTAAGGGATGGGATTGAGAGAGAGAGAGAGAAAAAAAAAAAAAGGAAAGAATTAAAATAAATAAAACAAAACAAAATCGTGTCTTATTCATGCTCATACCAAGTTCAGGCAGTGCAATAGACAAATTGCATAGATTGCTGGCAGGCTGGGAAAGAAGCCAAGGTGATGTGGAAGCCGTGGAAACAGGCAGGTCAAGACAAAGCGCCATGGGATGAGGCGGAATTCACTGGGCAAAGGTGGAGGACAGGCTGACGCCAGGGGAGGGGCCGCTCCCAGGGGGAAGGAGAATAGCAGCTCTGAGTAATTCGGCCAGTATAGCTGTTTCACTCCATTAATCCAATCAGATAAACCACATTAAACAGATAAACCAACCATTTGCTCATCTTTTTGGTTTCTATATCCCTCTTCATTCCACCTTCAGCCTTCAAAGAGTAAACAATTTTCTTTTTTTTTTTTTTTGAGACAGAGCCTCAAGCTATCCCCCTGGGTAGAGTGCCACGGCATCACAGCTCATAGCAACCTCCAACTCCTGGGCTCAAGCGAGTCTCCTGCCTCCGCCTCCCAAGTAGCTGGGACCACAGG
>CAUYQV010039383.1:0-16060 GCA_963574575.1 Galagoides demidoff | reverse complement strand
TTGCCTTATAAGGATTCTGATAGGGATTTAAATCTATAGATCAACTTGAGAACTGATAACAATACTGAATTTTCCAATCCATGAACACAGATGTGTATTTCCACTTATTTAGGTCTTCTAAACATTTCTCTCAGCAATGTTCTACAGGTGCTAGGTCAGTTTCCACAGCATCTTATTCCTTAAAGACATTTGAAATGTGTTTTCAGTTCTTTAAACACGAATTATTGCATGATCTTTGTCTCATCACGTCAGTGCTTTCAGTCTTTGTGTTATCCATTTTTACGTTTGGTTGTCTTTGCTGTTTCTCATTCATGGTGTCTCAATTTCCTAAGGGCTTATTTTTCTTTCACTTATGTTAAATATTTTATTCAATAATCACATGTAAAAATAAAAACTAAAGAACAACTATTTGTATCATCTTAAAATATTACTCTAAGATACATCCCTTTTTGAAATGCCATAGTAATAATCAGACTCAAGGAATTAGTACCATTTATATTATTTTAATGAAGCACTCATTTTTATATATAAAAATAATTTTGTGACAGTTACTTACCTTACAGTCTATAGAGTAACTTATTGACTATATTGTTGAATTATTTCAGGCTAAGATCAAGGCTAAGCACCATCAGTCACATGAGGACAATTAATGTGAACTATAAAGCATAGAGCTTTTTTTTTTCTTTGAGACAGATTCTTGGTGCCGCAGGTAGAGTGCAATGCATCATCACAGTTCACTGCAACTTCAGACTCTCGGGCTCAAACGATCCTCCTGCCTTCATTTCCTGAGTAGCTAGGACTACAGGTATACACCATGACACCTGGCTAATTTTTCTATTTTTAGTAAAGACAAGGTCTCACTCTTTCTCAGGTTGGTCTTAAACTCCTAAACTCAAGCAATCCTCCAGCTGTGGCTTCCTAGAGTGCTAGGACTGGAGGTGTAAGCCACCTCTTCTGGCCTAGCATGGGAGGGCTGAACAAAAAGATATAGAATATATATTATACCAATGCATTAAAATCAGATAATGGTAGCACAAGTCAGAATAGGGATGGTTCTAACAGTACGACTAAAAGTAGATGGGTGGGGAATAAAACAGTCAAGTCCTATCATCCCATTTGTCCAATGATTACCACATTTTATTCATTAATGCCATGCTTTCTTGCTTTTTGTGTATGTATGGTTCATAGCATGGTCTAAAGCAAATATCTAAGACAAATTAAGAATTTCATACTTTTTCAGAATGATGTGAATTAATGACAAAGTCTCACCAATGCTATTTAGAGAAAATACTAAAATACCAGCTCCTGGCAGGATCTCAGCATATATTTGAAATGACAGACATATTTTAAAAATCCATTTGATTTTCAGATGACACAAACTCTCATATTCAGTTTAATTTAATGCTGCTGAGCATCACACGAATCTAAAAGGAAATGCTAGGTAGCTGTATGTACCTGCCATGCATGTGTGCGTGGACACACACACACACACACACACACACACACCCCTGAGCTGTTTTTGAATCTTCCATATGCCTTCATAGAGATTCTGTCCCAAGATTAAGGCAGATGCTTGCTAGCTCTATTAACTTGTTATTTTGTCTCTGATTAAAACCAATACCTAGAAAGAATAGCTTTGGTACTTAGAAAAGGTAAACCATAAACTTTAGAAAATGATAAGGTCATAAGAAGACATGACTTATTGAATGCCACAGTGGGATGTGGGCAGCAGTTTCACAAGGAGCTCACCACTGGAAATAATTTTTTTTTTTTTTTGAGACAGAGCTCAAGCTGTTGCCCTGGGTAGAGTGCCGTGGTATCACAGCTCACAGCAACCTCAAACTCTGGGGCTTAAGCAATTCTCTCGCCTCAGCCTCCCAAGCAGCTGGGACTACAGGCACCTGCCACAACACTCAGCTTTATTATTGTTGTTGTTGTTGTTGTTGCAGTTGTCATTGTTGTTTTAGCTGGCCTGGGCCAGGTTTGAACCTGCCAGCCTCATTGTATGTGCCTGGCACCCTACCCACTGAGCTATGGACGCTGTCTGGAAATAAATCTTAGTGTACAGTACGCAGTAGATGGGATATATAACATAGTAGTTAAGGTAACAGTATACAAAATTTAATCATGAGTTCTAAGTCATGGAAAAGTGACTAAATCTTAGTGACAGGCCTGTGAGAAAGCATTACTAAAGAAATTGACTGAAGAAACTGAATGGATTGTGTTAAACACTAGGCTTCAAAAGTGAGGCAAAAAATTGGGCCCCACTTTACAATTTAATTAATTAATTTTTGAGATAGTCTCAAGCTGTTGCCCTGGGTAGAGTGCTGTGGTATCAGAGCTCACAGCAACCTCCAACTTTTGGATTCAAGCGACCCTCTTGCCTCACTTTTCCTATTGTTGTTATTGTTGTTTAGCAGGCATGAGCTGGGATCAAACCCACCCGCCCTGGCGCATGAGGCTGGCGCCCTAACCACTGAGCTATGGACATGAAGCCACTTTACAGTTTAGATGGTAAGTGGGCACTGCACACAGAAGAGATTCTAAACCTGTTAGACTAAAATTAAAATCTCATTATAGTTAAGATAACACTTAATTCTGATTATAGTTAAGATAACACTTTCTTTTTCCCCTGATATTTAAATTATTATAAAAGGAAATTACAAACATATTTCATTTACAGATGAGGATGCAATAACCCAAACAACCTATAAATTAAAAATTATTGTTCAAATAATGTAATTCGGTCAAAATTAAATCCAATTTATGTGAGAAAGTTAATCGCATGGTGACTCATGCCTATAATCCTAGCACTCTGGGAGGCTGAGGTGGGTAGACTGCTTGAGTTCAAGAGGTTGAGACCAGCCTGAGCAACAGCAAGACGCAGCCTCTAAAAAAAAACATAGCCAGGCATTGTGGTAGGCATCTGTAGTCCCAGATACTCAAGAGGCTAAGGCAAGAGGATTACTCGAGCCCAAGAGTTTGAGGTTGCTGTGAGCTATGATGCCATGGTACTTACCCTCAGGCCATTTGAGACTGTCTTAAAGAAAAAAAGGGTGGCACCTGTGGCTCAAAGGAGTAGGGTGCCAGCCCCATATACCAGAGGTGGTGGGTTCAAACCCGGCTCCAGCCAAAAACTGCAAAAAAAAAAAAAAAAAAGATGTGTGGTAAAGTTAATGGCTACTCAACTTGAATCTTCTGATTAGGATAAAATTGAACTACAGAGTTAGTATGTATTTTTAAGTCTTCACTGTATGTTTTGGAAAGTAGATATAAAAATTATTTCCTGAGTTTATATACTAATGCAGACAATTCCAAGATTACATGTATTGTTTACTTCTTAATTATGTGCCTCTGAGCTGTTTGAATCAGTTTCACAAACACTATCAGAAGGCAAGACATAGTCTGGTTTTGTTTCTTATTTTTTATATTCAGAAACAACAAGAATAGGTACAACCACTTTGAAAAGCTAAACATATATATGCCCTGAGATTATCCTGAAGTATATTCCCAACAGATAGGTCAAAAGGTATCTATGAGAGTGTTCACAGCAATACGAGTCCTAATAATCAAAATCTGGAAAACTACTCAAATGTCCATAGTGGTAATGGAATAGCTAAATAATTGTGATCTAATCACACAATGGAATAAACTTTATAACAGTGAGAATAACTCCAAAAACCACACACAATAACATAGACAGACCTCACAGACATATTACTGAATGAAAGAAGCCAGATACAAGATAAACCACAAAAACAAGTCTAGCCAACCCATGCTTTCTAGTATGAAAACAATATTTACCCTCGGGATGGGCCTGTGGTTTAACTGAGTGGTAGAGAGCAGGAGGGTAGCAGCTGGGGTGCTGGTACAGTTCTGTTTCATGGTCTGGGTATTGGTTATGTGTGTGTTCAGTTAGTGACGATTTCAGCTGTATACTTATGAGTTATATACTTTTCTATTTGTATATTATATGCCAGTAAAAAGTTAAAAATAAACAACAAAATCTTTCTTGACAATAATTATAAAACAAAACCCACTAACCCCTAATTTAATGAGTTAATAGCAAAACTAAAAAGAAAGTCAGAAACTCAGTATTCTTTGCTCGTAGCTTCTATCAGGTTAGCTTCGCTCCAATTCCACAGTGATTAGAAAAATCTGTTGTGATAAAACCAGTATATTGTTTTTCTGCCTGATTATTTTTTCTGTTTTTTAAAAAAAAAGTGCAATTAATTTCTATAGCTCTTTTACCTATCACAGGACATGGACTGTTCAGATATCATCATTATCTTGCACACACAAAAACGTGCTGAGTGTACAGCAATTCTGTTTGTTATGGGAAGAAAAACACCAGAAAATGCTTTGGGATCCTTGAATCAAAGCTAAAATAAATATTACCTCTATATCCTGGGTAGTGTTGTCTGAGTTCGTAGAATAAACTTCTTGACCTGAATGGATGTTTAAATACAACAAATAGGAGGATCATGGCTCAATATACTTCTGTGAATTAAATTGGACACTTTGGAAAGAAACTTAATGTTCTGCAGCTGGCTGTTCCAATTTAAAACATGTAACTTTTGTAACATTGTGGGAGAGGGAATGCTAGTAGTATCAGATGTCTGGAAGTAAATCTGAACTTAGTGACTTTTACAAACACTGTTTTTGAGGTTGTTTCCCACCTACATATAACCATTTTTATAAACTGGTTAACCAGGAGTCCAGCTGCAGGAATGTTTGGATGTTTCCTTGTGGCAGGAATCCATCATAAACTTTGTTACTCCCCAAAGACCTTTTTATAGATAGACTAATTAGTGATGATAACTAGTTATTTTTAATAATAGCTAAAAAATTCCTGATGAAACTAAAACTTTATGAAGGTATAATGGAAAATAAATGTGTTTGTCCATCTCTTCTGATACCATATTAGGTATAACTGAGGCTACAGAAGTGAATGAAATGAGAAATTATGAAGTTTGACACAGGTTTCAGAGGATGGTGTCAGATTTTTCTTAATCAAAACAATAATAATGTGCCTGGTGAAAATGATCCAGACCAGACTGGAAATGGAAACTCATTTAAAATCACCCTATCTTAGATGGAATTAATTATTGTGTTTATATAAGGTATTGACTTTAAAACGAGGCCTTTTATAAAATAGTGAGTCTATGTGGAGGACTTAGAATAAAAAGTAAAACATAAAATCTTTTATATTGCCCTTTAAAATATAGCTTCTTCACAAATCTTTTATTTTGGTAAATAACTTGTAATAATCAGTGATTAAACTTCCTGATATTCACAATCTGTACTTATCAGTCAGCAGTTTTGCTTTTTAAAAAAAGGTCTCCTCAAAACAAGCAGACCCTGGGCTGCAGACATGAGTCCTTTATCACCAGGTTGACCTCTAGCTCTCCCTAAGGACTGGCTGACACCCTTTTGGTTTGAGGCTTCTCTATTCCTCCAGACTGTGTGAAGTTGAATTTTAACCTTTGTTATTAAAGTAGAACCCTCACAGTTGACCACCTACCTACAATGACTACCTCAAGTTGACCTAATTTCCATAGACCATGCACCACATGTACAGCACGCCTGGTGCCTTATGTTGACCACCTCTGTATGTTGACTAGTTTGTCACAGTCTCTTGGGTAATCAACTTGTACAGGTTCACATTTCTACAACTTATTCCTTCTAATCATTTGTATGTGGGTGAAGGAATAAAGCAGAAAGGAAACTGGCCTTGGAAATAGACATTTTAAAATTAAATTATGGTACATAACAAATGGATGAATGACTATACTATATCTTAATTGTAGAAGCCAACATTTGTATTATCCAAAGAGCATCCTTGAGAAAACGTTAAACCAAGCTCTTCTGTCATCTAGCATCTATTTCCTATTAATGTCTACTCAGAGAATGCAAACTAATTTTAATGTTAGCCTAAGTCAAATATCTATGTGGAGGTAAATCTAATGCTACTTAAGACAAAAAAAGAGAAAGAGGAGGAGGAGGAAGGGGGGAGGAGCAGAAGAGAGAGAAGAGGGAGGAAGTGGAGAAGGAGTGGGGCACATACCATATCCAAAGCTAGTTTACCTATTATAGGACAAGCCCACAATCTTCTGAACATAAGCTGTTAATGATTATTTACTGCTTTGTATTTTATGTCACTCAATTCTATTAACTAGGTTAGGAGATGTAAAGTTCCTTAGTTAAAAAAAAATGCCTTTAAAATGTAAACTGGATTATTATAAAATGTTGAGGGCTAACATATTCATAAAATTATGTTTGTTTTTTTTTTTTTAATCAGCTTACCTCTGACATATCATGCACCAGCAAGAGAGGAATGCTTATTGTAGTGATATCATGGGTACAGCATACTTTGAGTATATTTCGGAGTCCCATAATTGCAGGATCACGAGCAGTGATGTTTCCTGATTTCACATTGTCATCCACACAAAGATGAAAAGCAACATGGATTTCTGAGAGATTAGAATGCCGTGTAATGTAAAATTCTCCTGTGAACAACAAACACGGTCAAGATTTTCAAATGCATACATCGCATTTGTCAACAGACTTTAAAACTAACTTTAACAGTCAGTCAGTGTTGAACTCGTAGAGGTGTATCAGGAACACTCATGGAGCTCAGGAAGCAATTATGATACTGCTCCTTAATTCTTGGAAAAAAGGTAATAAACTTAAAAAATAGTGGACAAAAAAAAAAAGGAAACAGTGGACAATTTTGCAATGGGTTTATAAATTGCTATGAAGCAGCTGCCAAATATTAAGTCAGTCAAATGAATACTAATCATCTTTATTTTCATGTAAATGCTTAGAATGTCAAACTTAACACATAAGAACATTTTTTCCATGCCCTAAATCTGCTCTTCCTCATCTCAATTTATGGAACCAATTTCTGACCAGTTAGTTACTCAAGACAGAAATACAGAGGTTGTCCTTAATTCATTTCTTTCCCTCAATGCTTATTTTCCCATCCACAACCCAATCTACCATTAAATATTTTCAGTTCTATCTTCAGAATATTCCAAATCTGAGCTTGCTACATTTATTACTGCCATCCTAGTTCATGTTACCATCATCTTTCACCCAGGTTTTTGTTAATACTCTCTTAATTGATCTCTTTGTTCCCAATCTTGCATTGATACAAATCATTTCTTCACTGCAGTCAAAGTGAATTAAATATAAATCACATTATATCATTCTACTTAAAATCATCCAACAGGCTCACACTATAGTATTGGAAAGAAATCTAAACTCCTCACTGTGGTCTAAAAGGCCTGATGATTTGAACCCTCCCTTTCTCTCCAGAGTCTTCTTATCCACCTTGTTTTTTATGGAGCAGCCACAAAGGCTTTGTTTAATTCTTCAAACATGCAGAACTTGCTCCCTGTTCAGGGCTGCTGCCTTGAGGGCTTTTTCCCAAGATCCTCACATGGCTGATTTCTTTTCATCAATCACATCTCATATTGAATGTCCCACCCTTAGAAAGGTCTTCCCTGACTATCCCATCTAATGGTGAACTCTCCCACCCCTCAACTCATTTCCTTGACATTATTTGTCCTGTTTTCTTATTTTGAGACAAAGTCTCACTGTGTCGCCCTGGGTGGAGTGCTGTGGCGTCACAGCTCACAGCAACCTCAAACTCGGGCTTAAGTGATTCTCTTGCCTCAGCCTCCCAAGTACCTGGGATTACAGGTGCCCACCACCATGCCTGGCTATGTTTTGGTTGCAGTTGTCATTATTGTTTGGCAGGCCCAGGCGGGGCTCTGAACCCCCCAGCTTTGGTGTATGTGGCTGGTACCCTACTCACTGAGTGACAGGCGCTGCCATTTGTTCTATTTTCTTCTTGGCACTGACAATCAGGTTTATGTACATCATTTTAAAGAGACCACTCTGTATGTGCCATAGTTACCAGGATTTTGTCCATCTTATTTAATGTTCTATCTTTAGCAAGTATAACAGCACCTGGCACATAGGAAGTACTTAATAAATAATTGTTGAATGGATAAATGAGTATTTTTGACTGAATGCTAGAGTAGTTTTTCTCAAACCTTGAAATCCATGCTAACTGCAATCACTCCTTTTTCCATATTACCCCAACAGCTAGGAAAAATCTTATTAGTTTTTATTTTCTGTCACTATAAAGAAATAAACTATAAAACACATAAAGAATATATTTTTACAAATACAAATGCTTCTCTGAAAATTCTGACATGTCATTCTAGAAAAGGTTTGTTTTTCTCTACTTTTCCACTATTAACCTCTGCCCCCACATATTCTGATCACCCTTGCTTCAACACTGTTATCTTAGGATTTTTACCAATCAGCATATGGTATATTTAAAAATAGCTAAAATACTTTAGCACTATTTAACACTTCTAGTTACTAGTATACCTAAACTGTACCCATAGATACCTCTAACAGACCCTAGGTTAGCAGTTCTCAACCTGTGGGTTGTGACCCCTTTTAAACAATGAAAATACATTGTGGTATTAGGAAGGTTGAGAACCATTGCTCTAGGTGAAGGTCTTTTATTTTTATTAACTTGAATAAAATAAAGGAATTAGACAAACAGAGAAAGAATTTAAAGAAAGAACAGTGACAGAGATACCAAAAGTAAAAAGAAAATTGTCGGGCAAAAATAGTTTAGTTACAATTTCCCATGAAAGTGCTGAAAGACACAGTCATAGAAACCCAGTTATAGGAGAGAGGATCTTCCAGGGCCCAGTGAAGTGTATTACCTCCTAAATGCTTACTGATAATTCAGATGATGAAAGTCATAGCTTTAAATATGGGCCGTGGTCCAGCAATGTGGCAGGATGACTCAGTGAACAAGTCAGGTGTTCCTAATCCCCAAATTGGCACTGCTTTCTTTGACCTTAAATGACTTGTTTCTGGGCCTTATTTTACCCATTAATAAAATGGGGATCATGAGGCTGGCAGTAGTAATCAAATTAATATGAAATAGTAATAAAAAAACTAGTTTGGATGTTAAGAAGACTGGTCTCTAGCACTGATTGGCTGAGCAATCTTAGGCAAATCAATTCAACTTATTGATCCATTTTACTTTGTGTATAAAAAGGAAAAAATAATGCCTGATTGCTTTTCCCATGAGGTTGTTGGGAGAATCAGATAACATAAACTATACTTAGGTCATGATAAAGTAAACCACTACTGACTTAAAGTATGTAAATAAAACAGTTTATATAATTTAGAAAAGTAAAATAATTGATGATTTAGTTATTTTTTCATCTTCCATAAATATCCTCATCGTGTAGGCATTCTTTAGCTATATGGAAATTCAGAAGCAATTACAATATCTAACTGAATAGTTTAAAATTCCTTTTCTAATTCAAATTTATGACATATCTTGATTTGGTGATAAGAAAGAAACAGGCTTTAAAAAAAGGGAGCAAGGAAAAAATAAATATAACAATCAAAAGTAAAAAAAAAAAAAAGACATTAATTAGTACCTTCAGAATAGTAATAAGACTGGCTCATTTTAAGAAAGCCACAAAATATGGATGATTTAAATTATGGATCTATGAAGAGAAAAGAGAGAAATATAATAAATCCTTCGTTGAAGGTATTCTTAGCTGAAGAGGAGGATGGTTTCCTGCCCCACAAAGTAAAGGAAACAGCCTGTGGTGATTCTAACATTATCCATATCTGAAGGTGGGAGGAAATTCCGAGGGTGATGACCACAAGCTGACTGACTGGGTCCGACAAGAAGAATACCAGAAATGGGTATGATATTTGCTTGGATCATGTAATACGAGCTGCATGTTGAAGATCTGGGGAAGGAAATGTGAGGAAACTACCTTAAAGGGAATAGAAACCTGTATCAAGAGAAGACTATTTCTGAAGCTGCAAAATTTACCATTTAGTTTTAAAAAACTTGATACTTATAAAGTATACAAATAGGCCACCCTTCTTATGCCTGGTCATATAAATGTGACTACAGGTGATCTCAGATTGAATTCAATCAAATGAGGATTTGAGAGACTGAATTTCTGGTTGTTAGATAATGTATCTAAGAAGAAAAAAGGAAATAAAAGAAATGGAAAGCAAAACTAACTAAGATGAAATGCAAATAAGATTGTAAAGAAAATGACCCATTTTCTTTCCCTAAGCTCAACTATTTATTTACATCTCTACGTACTGTTGTTTATATTTCACTTGATCTTAGTACAAGACCAAGAAGCATACTGTTTATATTTCAGAGTAAAATTTATTTCTTGGTTCATTCCTTAAGAAACTAAGAAACAATGTATAAAAGGAAATTTGAAAATAGCAAATAATGATAAAACTTATTCAATTGCTTCAGTAATTTTTCTTGTATATATCTAGAAAAAAGTCAGTAGCAGTACATGAATAAAGTTTCACACTGGAGAACACCTGTGAAAGTGTATTATATAGATAAAAAATGTTGTTTCAAAGTGATTTAAAAAACAATCAGCTTATAATGTACACCATAAGAATTTATGTCTTAAATCTATAATTTTAGTATATGTGATTATAAGCAAATAGTATTTAAAATAAAATAATACTTACCTGGTAAAATATTTAAATAGTTTCTTTCAGCATTCTTAGTCTTATCATCACTTCCTCCATTTTGGTTTCCAGAGTCTGTTTATAACATAATACAGCATGGAAGAAAATAACAACATATAAAAACACATCATTACTATTACCAACATAATAACAACAATAGCAAAAATTTACAAAAGGCCTCTATGTGCCAAGCATTCTGCTATATGCTTTACATAGATGGTCTCATTTAATTCTTACAATTACCCTAAAACCAGAAACCTATGAGGTGACTGATACTAACTTCATTTTATATATGAGGAAAAAGAGGCATGCATAGGGGTTAACTAATTTAAACAAGCATGTACAGATAAGTGGTAGAATCAGGTCTCGAACTCACATACTCAGGCTCTAAAGCCTAACACATGCCAATAACCTATTTTTCATCTGAGAGGTGCAGGGTACTAAGTTAACTACACATAAAATAACTTCATTAGATAGTTGTAGGGTGGCCATCTTTATTTTTAGAATCTGACTCACTGTTGTTGATATAACTTGTCCAGGACTACAAATAAATGGCTAGTGAAACCAGGAATTGCTTTATATTCAGTTCATTCCTAAAGTTTACTTCTTATTTAATACTGTATGTGCATATACAGTTAATTTCAAGCAGATAATGTGAAACTATTTCAAATGGAACTTTTTTTTTCTGCTTTCTTATTTGAAGGTATGATATTTTTTAGGAAGAAATGTTGGCAAAGCAAGAAACATTATGATTGAACATAATATTAAGATTGAACATAAATTATTTTACATAAATACATTTATTTTCAATAGAAGATACATCTGCATTTTATAAGGATTATATGGAACTTACAAATGCAAAATAAATATTAGCCTTCAAAGTAGCTAGCTTTAAAAGGTGTATATTTATTCCAGCTAAATTAAAAACTGTTTTGGAATCCAGTCTGAAATGGCCTTCGGTATCAGAAAAATCACATGAAAACAGACCTTCAAATGAGTAAACTATAAATGCTAATTTATTATCGTGTTGGAAGCAATCTGAATAAAAGTTAACTGTCTAGTGTCTACTTTGATAATATTATGCTTTGTAAATGCATATATTTTATAAATCAAGAGACAAGCACAGAGGGAAGGCTCTGTATTGCTAAAATCTATATTTAATATAACGTTCTGTTTCTAATAGAGAGGCATATAATTGACAGGCTTTGAATAAATGCCTGATCATAGCACAAGTAACAAGGAAGGATAAACCAGAACTCTAATTTTGTTGACATGGGATATGAACAAACAGAATCCCTATTAAGGAAAAAAGAGCGCATAGTTCATATCCACTCCCCCCTTCATGTCTTAACAGTAATACTCTGTTTAATAATACCAAGAAGATGGTTATTTTTATTTTTTAAAAAGTATTACAAAGTGTACAAAACCAGTTTGAGTTTGTATTATGAACCAAAGAAATATAAAGATGCTAATACAAGTAACACAGTAAGAAAAACAATGGAATGCCTTAGAATATCAGGATGTAAACTTGCAGGAAAAAACACATAGGCATGCGCAGAAAAGGAAAGGACAGAGAAAGTATTTTCACAAATCTCTTCTGTAAGTACATGCAGAGTCCTCTATGAAAGTTGTCTTTTATAAACCTACTTGCATCACTGACTCAAACCACAAAGTAGCTGCTTGAACAAGAACAAAATGAAACCATGATATACACAAACTGCCTTAACTGTATGTGGTTTAAAAACTTCCTGTCATTTACTGCATACTTTCTATCTCTTGTAAATATACTTAGAATCCTCCCCTTTCTCCCAAACCTGTCATGATTTCCATCTTTAAGCTTTTAAGTCACTACTAAGAATAATATTAAAATGTCTGTGATCATCATTGCCAGTCTAAATGAGACGGAGGAAGATGGTAGAAGAATTAAGAGGGTATAATAAGATTTTCTAAATAGTCCTTTGTTAGGATATATAGTAGAACTTCCACAGTTGACCATCTTCTTAAGTTGAAGTAATTTTTCTAGACCAGACATACAACACATGTACTTGTCAGTAGGGAGGCCTAGGTCCTTATGTTGACCATCTGCATGTGTGAACTGGTTTGTTACAGTTCCTTGGGGGGTCAACTTACAGAGGTTCTACAGTACTTCTATACTGATTTTTAACCCTTAGCCTGGCTGTCATACATAACACATATTGCCACAACAAAGTCACTACTACCGTTAGTGGAAATATAAATTCATGAGACCGATATACAGAATAATTTCTAACACAATCAAAATTATAAATGTATGTGCCCTTTAACCCAGGGACTTATCTTTAAGAATCTCTTTTGCAGACATGCTTATTGCTCACAACACATGCACAATGATTCATATGTAAGGTTTTTCATCATTACTAGGCATGACTATTTATAATAAAAAATTAGGAGTAGATTAAATGTCTATCAGCAGGGGATTAATTATAAGATATGTGAATAGACTACTATGCAACAGCAAATAAGTAGAGGGTGATACGAAATGATCTCCAAGACAAATCATTTAGTGAAAAAGGCAGAGCATAGAATACTGTGTGTAGAAAGCCTCCATTTGTGTGAAAAATGGAAATAAATAAATACACATACATACATATAAACAAACATCTGTCTCAAGGGCACATATGAGATAGAACTGGCTGCCTCTGAAAAGGGAAACTGGATGGCTAGAAGATAGATTTAAGAAAGCTTTCACTGCGCGCTCTTTTGTACAGTTAGAGTCATGAATCTTGAAAATGTTTCCTCTATTTAAGAAATAATTTAAAATACATGAAATACTAAGGAAACTACAGAGAATGCTAATCAAGTTAAGGCCAGACAGCCACTTCCCAGCTTCAGGAGAAAAGAGGAATTTTTACATGGAAGAGATGAACAGGTATTAAGCAAAGATTTAACATCTGTTTGCTGCTAAAGTACATCAAACATATGCACCTAGAGTACCTAATCGTTTCTTTTAAACACTGCAGTAGGAGTAAATTTTTTAAAAAATCATTCAAAGTACCAGAAGCAGCTTTAAAGGTTTGAGCAGCCCTAATTTAAAATCTTGCCATATTTTATTTCCTGGACACTAACATCAAGTTTTTATAAAGAATAATAAAATACTGTATATGCATTCAAGCCAGACAAGCGTGTATTGTGGTTTTATGTCTGTGATATCAAATTAAATATAAGAAAAACAAGAAACATACCTTACAAATACTTTAAAACAACTATTATCCTAATATGCGACACTTTACTATACAAACTTACAGTACCAATTAGTTAAAAAAAACCTTTTTTTTTTTGCAGTTTTTGGCCGGAGCTGGGTTTAAACCTGCCACATCTGGCGTATGGGACCAGTGCCCTACTCCTTTGAGCCACAGGCGCCGCCCTTAAAAAATTACTTTTTAAACTTTCATTTTTCAATTGTAAAAACTGTAATTTGAGTCAGAGTTTTTTCTTTTACCTCTCTTCCCTTAATTCTCTATGTACAGATAGAAAGCTTCTGAAGAAAGATGCAAAGAACTCTTTCTATAACTTTAAAAACATTTCCCAGTGTGGAGGTTCCTCAAAAAAATTAGAAATAAAACTATCTTATGATCCAGCTACCCACTTTAGGGTATATGTCCTGAGGAAATGATATCAGTATCCCAAAGAAGTTATCTTCCTTTTGGCATTATTCACAATAGCCAAAATATAAAAACAGCCTGAATGTCCACACATATAGACATGATATACCCAATAGAATATTATTCAGCCTTTAAAAAGAAGGAAATCTTGCCATTTGCAACAACATGGATGGACTTGGAGGATATTATGTTAAATGAAATAAGCTAGATACAGAAAGATAGAATAGCTGAACTCACAGAGACAGAGGGTAGAAGGGTAGTTACCAGGGATAGGGGAAGGGGGACACGGGGAGACGCTGGTGTCAAGGGGTATAAAGTTTTAGTCATGAAGATGTATAAGTTCTTGAAATCCAATGTATAACAATGTGATTATATGTAACAATATTCTATTGTATATTTGAAATCTGTTAAGAAGTTAGATCTTAAATGGTCTTACCACACATTCAAAGTGACAACTATTGGCAGGGCACAGTGGCTCACACCTGTAATCCTAGCACTTTGGGAGGCTGTGGTGAGAGCATTGCTTAAGCTCAAGAGTTCAAGACCAGCCTAAGCAAGAGACCCACACTTCTACTAAAAATAGAAATATTAGTCAAGTGTGAAGGTACATGCCTATAGTTCCAGCTACTTGGGAAGGCTGACACAGGAGGATTGCTTGAACCCAGGAGTTTGAGGTTGCAGTAAGCTATGATGAGGTCACTGTACTCTGCCCACAACAACAGAGTGAGAGTCTTCTCCAAAAAATAAAAAGAAGTGTTAACTATCCGAGGTAATGGATATGCTAACTATATAGCTTGAGTTGATCATTTTATAATATATACAAATAACAAATCATCATCAAATTGTATATCTTAAATATATAATCTTTCATTGTCAAATATACCTCATTAAATTAAAAAAAATTTCCTGTGAATTTCCTAAATAGTTAGAAGAGACGTTATTTATTTATTTATTTTTTTTGAGACAGAGCCTCAAGCTGTCGCCTTGGGTAGAGGGCTGTGGCATCACAGCTCACAGCAACCTCCAATTCCTGGGCTCCCACAATTCTCCTGCCTCTACCTCCCAAGTAGCTGGGACTATAGGCGCCCGCCACAACGCCTGGCTATTTTTTGGTTGCAGCCATCACTGTTGGGCCCGGGCTAGATTCAAACCTGCCAGCTCAGGTGTATGTAGCTGGTGCCTCAGTCGCTTGAGCCACAGGCGCTGAGCCAAGAGATGTTATATTATGGATAAATATCATTGTATTATGAAGAACCAGTCATTCAGGCTGTAATGATCTTTAAAAAAGAACAGCCAAAACCCACTCATATCACTGACCTCATGCTACTTAAGTCAAAGATGTGACATAAAAAGTATATATTTTGTGCTCTCTTTTATTGAATGATTTCCAAACACTCTATAGTAATGATTATGTCCATTTAAGATAAAGAACTTGGAGCAAAAGGTCACCAAGTTTCCATTGAGTGTCTATAATCATAGTATAACTATAAGACTGAAATTTAAAAATAGTATTCACTAAGAATCTTAAAGAAAATCATTCCCCCCCCAAGAAATTAGACACAGAATTCAATCTTCTAAAGATATTAAATTTTTTTTTTTTTTTTTTTTTTGAGAAGGAGCCTCAAGCTATCCCCCTGGTAGAGTGCCATGGCATCACAGTTCATAGCAACCTCCAACTCCTGGGCTCAAGCGAGTCTCCTGCCTCCGCTTCCCAAGTAGCTGGGACCACAGGTGCCCGCCACAACGCCTGGCCGTTTTTTGGTTGCAGCCATCATTGTTGTTTGGCGGGCCCGGGCTGGGGATTTGAACCCGCCACCTTAGGTGTACGTGGCTGGCGCCTTAGCCGATTGAGC
>CAUYQV010039381.1:0-20563 GCA_963574575.1 Galagoides demidoff | reverse complement strand
TGTGGTCCCAGCTACTTGGGAGGCAGAGGCAGGAGACTCGCTTGAGCCCAGGAGTTGGAGGTTGCTATGAGCTGTGATGCCATGGCACTCTACCCAGGGGGATAGCTTGAGGCTCCGTCTCAAAAAAAAAAAAAAAAGTATGATTTCATATATTTTTCTTTTTTAAAGTCTAAGCTTGCAAAATAGTTTGTAGAAGTACAAAGTCTGGGTTTTACTTACTTATTTTAAAAAAAATTTAGTAGTGATAGGGTCTTACTATGTTGCCCAGGCTGATCTTAAACTCCTAGGCTCAAGGGATCCTCCTACTGCAACCTCCCAAAGTGCTGGGATTATGGGAGTGAGCCACTGTGCCCAGCCTTACTTTTTAAAAATTTTTTTTACCAAGTATGGTGTCATATACCTGTAGTTTCAGCTACTTGGGAGACTGAGGCAGGAGGATTGCTGAAGCCCAGGAGTTTAAGGTTGCTGTGAGCTATGATGATGCCACTGCACTCTAGCCTGGATGATAATGTGAGACCTTGTCTCAAAAAAAGGGGGGGTTTGTTTTGTTTTGTTTTTTGCAGTTTTTGGCCAGGGCTGGGTTTGAACCCGCCACCTCCAGCATATGGGTCCAGCGCCCTACCCACAGGCACTGCCCAGTTTGTTGTTGTTGGTTTTTTTTAAGAGACACAGTCTTACTTTGTTGCCCTTGGTAGAGTGCTGTGGCATCACAACTCACAGCAACCTCCAGCTCTTGGGCTTAGGTGATTCTCTTGCCTCAGCCTCCCAAGTAGCTGGGACTACAGGCTCCCACCACAATGCCTGGCTATTTTTTGTTGCACTTTGGTCAGGGCTGGGTTTGAACCCACCACCTTTGGTATATAGGCCCAGTTCCCTACTCACTGAGCCACAGGTACCACCCCCCCAAAAGGTTTTTATACTTATATTTTATGTTTAACAATCATCACCTACAAAATAGTTGGAGGTTTAAGATTGACACAGATATTTCTAATTCAAATCCAGATCCTGTTTCCCTGTGGGATGGTTGGTAAAGTTTTCAATTGTCTTGAAACTAAGAATCACCAAATAACACTGAAGGGAAAAAAATATTTCTTAAAAACAAAGCAAAGGCAATAACAAGAAAACAGCACTTAAGGAGGGGGAGAAATCCTTATTATTGGGAAGAAAAAGAATACTGGCTTCTACTTGCATATATGGACTGTATGAGACTAATTCTTTTTTACCTTCTCTCTCCCCTCTCTGTCTTGTAATTTCTTCTTTAAGTAGAGATAGGGAGAGACTGGTTAAGGAATGAAGTGACTTTGTGAGCTGGTAAGAAAGTACATTATGCTCAAAAGACCTGGTTAGGGAGTAGAAAACCCACAGTAGAATTACTTCCTAGAGAATTTTACCATCTGTTAATGCTACTGAATGTCTGGAGCTGGTTTCAAGCCCCAGCTGGGTCTAACTCCAAAATAAGAGACTCTGAACACCAGGGCTGGTGGTGGGAACTATATTGAATTGAGCCATAATTAAAGCCAAAGTGGTACCTAAGTTATCTGTGTCTGCTTTCTTTTGCTCTCAATTAGCTATCGTCTTTTAAAGATAGCATTAAGATTAACCAGTATGGTAAAAAATGTCAGCCATATGCATACAGATTTTTAAAATAGAAACCATAACTAAGTGGTAGAGTCGGCTAGCCCAGTGGAGTCCTCGCTGTTCAAACACACCCATGCACCATGGATTTTCAGTCTGTTTCCTGTGTTAGGATTCAAGACTGACCACTAGATATTTGTAGGACGTGATGCAATGGTCATCTGTCTGCAAAATCTTTCTTCTAGTTGAGCGCTAGGTCTAATCTGAATGTCTGGGTGCTATGTCTGTGGATTCCACTTTCAACACTGCGGGCACCATTGCAAAGCCCTGTGCTGAGTCAAAGGAGAAGAGCCTTTGTTGCCTGCCACACCCTTCTCTTTATGGCTCAACCTTCATTTGTGGGAGCTCAGAGGGAAGAACAATTAGTGACTGCCTTCAAAACCTGTCCTTTAGCTTTCACACATGATTCAAGCTAATTATTCACCTAAGTAATGCTTCACTGAGCACAAGTGTGTGAGAATGTGTTGCATGAGCTGAAATGGCTAATTTGAAAATATTAGGTTTGTGAAATTCAGGAGTAGTTGAATTTGACCCGGGCCCACCAGCAAAGTAGAACATTTCATTTCTAAAGCTGGGTGTTTGAAGAGAAAAAGAGAGAATGAAGAAAGACTAGGGAACATTCACATTAAAAACTCTAGGAGATCTAAAATGGCATTGTTTTAATTAGCAGATAGTTTAAATGATTTTTTTTTCCAGTTATAAAAATAGTTCATGATAGACGACTTGGTGAAGACAAAAAAAATACAAGGAAATAATGAAGTACCTATAATTTTATTAGCCATTTCTATTAAGGATTAATGTTTTACTGTTGTTCTTTGCATACATGTGCTCAAACTATTGACTATGATATAATCAAATGCTTCATGTTAATTTCTGGACCGATATCAAGAGAGCAAGAGAGACTTGGATGTGAAATTCCAAATCTAAACCTTGACTATTAGGAAAAGTATAACCAGAAAGAAGAACTACACAACAATAATTCCAACAATTACTGCTTCTCAGTTCCATTTCTTTTCTGACCTTTCTTACATTTCTTTCCTTCTCTCTGTTAAGCTGCTCTCAAAGGTCATATTCTGTGACATGTTTACTTGGTTGGCGTGTGTCATTTAGTGGAGAGATGTTCAGAGGTGGGAGATAATTTTCAACTTGCAACATTCTGTGTAACAATAACATCTTGTATTATTTGTCTTTTACTTAGGGAAATGATCAATGGTTAGACATGTGTTTTCTGAGCTGCTTATCGCATTTGGTGATATCTAGGTGCTGATCCACCCACAACAGAATTCACCCATCATTCTGATTTTGAACCAATATTGGGGATGCATTTGGGAGCTATGAAAAAAGAGAACAGGCAATCAGTCTGCCCAAGGCTCAAACTTACAAACCTATCCTAACTGGTATGTTCTAACCAGCTGCTCTGTAATGACACCTCTTCATGCCTGAGCATGCCTTTCTGCAAAGGATAGAGGGCACAAAACGATGTACTGCATGAGTGGGTGGGACAGAACTTAGTGGGGGTGGTTCCCAATATCAGTGGCACATCAGAAGTACCAACTTGCCAGAGAAAAGGCGACAATTGTTAAAAACACTATAGAAATACCAAAAGTACATGAAATCAGCTGTGTATGTGGTGAAAATGACAAGCTTTGGATGGAGAAGACCGAAAACGAGATAAAAACTATGAGCGTTTTGGAATGAGGCAACTTCTCCTTAAACTTCACTTACCCCATCTCTGCCCAGCTTTTATACTGCTGCTGACATTTGCAGAGTTTATACCACTTGATATGCAAACCTTACCTTCCTTTAGTTATTCGATATTGTGTCCTTGCTATGTCCTCTGAAATTGTGATTATTTTTGAAAATGATTTGAAAACAAAGGTCTACTCTCTCCCTGGCAATCTCTTATTGGCTGTTCACATCTGGCACGCTCCACCAACTGCTTTCTTCTCTCTCTCTGCTCCTTCTGTCTTCTCTTATCTAGTGCAGAATTCCTGGGCAAGATTGGATAGGAAGACATCAGCCCCTCGGGGTGAGGAGAAGCAGCCTGGTTCCTCCCTACCTGCAGTGATAGGCCTGAACCTCAGGCCTGTTTCCCTCCAGAACAGTCATTTCAGTTATTAGAGTACAAGAACACAGCAATAATTAGGTCAGAGCTGTATGCATTTCCCAGACTGGCAAAAGCAGGCGAACCTTCTCTTCCTCCGGCCCAGACTTCCTGGAGAACAAGGACGTGCTCCTTGAAGCCCAGGGGGCAAACCAAACCTTGTGCTGACCGGTTTCATTTTTGAGTAGTTGCCCCTGGTTATCCCTTTAGTCACGAGGCAAGTAAAAACTTGCCCAAGCAGCACAGCCTTACTTCGCTCTGGACAGAGTAAGGTGGGAATGGGCTTGGGACCTCATCCGGGTATGAGTTAAAGCCAGTAGGCTAAACCCCTCAGGCTAGTATGGAGGCAATAATGGCAATTCCAAGGGAGTAATTCTAGAGAAGGGTAAGAAGTCCAGCTGTCCAAGTATATGGAATATTTACTCCTTATTTCTCACCTTGGAGGATCTGGTTTTTAATTTTGTTCAGAAACACAGCAATTTTGTATTACCACCCCCCCACCGTGTTTTACATCTTAATACATTTTCTCTGCATTGAACAAGTTCAAATACATACCCATTAATGTAAACTTTGGAAAAGAAATATTATAACTCATCAATTGAGGTTCAGTTCACATTTTTCCTGACCAACATAATAACTTGTTAGCCAAAGTAAAAGTCTTTCTAACATATGCTTAAATGGTATACAAGTTTGGCTGAGCTGCCTGCTGTGAAGTTTGAACATAGCCCACACTAAAAAAGTAAAGCTAAACAAACAACCCAGCAAATAAAATATAATAGAACCTTTGTAAGTTGACCACTCAAGGGACTATCACAAAGGGTCAATATACAGAGGTGTTCAACACAGGGAACTAGGCCTACTGTACTGATACATACATGTGGTCTGTGTCTGCCTTGTAAAGTAGGTCAACTTAAGGAAGTGGTCAATGAAGGCAGAAGGTCAACTATGGAAGTTCTAGTGTATTTATAACTGGTAGTTTTGTCAGTCTATAGTTCATGAATTTGCTTATTTCTGTTATTATTGGTGTTTTGTTCGCTGATTAGAGCCTTCATAAGTCTTTAGCAACTCTTCGGTTAATTGATTGATTCATTCAACTAATAAATAATGTGCCAGGTACAGTACTGGTGCTGGTGATAGAACAGGAACAAGACTGAGGTAATGAAACTTATGTTCCAGTAAGGGAACCGGGCAATGAACAAGAGAAACTTACAAATCTAGCCTAAGTAGGAACAAAACAAAGCAGGGAAGGTGAATAGGACATGTAGGGAGAGGGGTGAGGCATGATTTGCAACGTTGGATGAATTGCTCAAGGAAGACTTATGGAGAAAGTTATAGAAGCCAGGCTCAAAGTAGGTGAGGGTGGGACAAACACAATCCTATAGTCAGACATCTGTGCAGAAAGCTTCCAGGAAGAAGAAATTCTCCAATGCAGCAAGTAGCCTTTGAAGGGCTCTGAGGTCAGTGTGTCCGGGCAGGGAAGAACGATCTTGGAGTTAAGGGGGGGTTGACAGTGATAGGAAGAATAAGAATGTCATCTGAATTGTATCTATTTTCAGAAATGTTTGAGCTTACTTTGTATTTTGAAGGTTAAGTCAAGTAAAATTAAATGTTTTCCAAATAATTAGAAAATTGTCTCTGTTAGAAACTCTAACAATTGAATCTATGTTCCCTTCAAAATAATGAAAGTGGAACTTCATTGTTATTTATCTCCTATTACCTTTTAAAATCTTTGTTCATTTTCTCTGGATCTTACCACTGATGGTGGATGCAATGAAGACAAACACCACTTTGATTGAGGGATCTAATGTAGATGGAAAGTCTGTTGATGCAGAGGTATAATTAGCTTCATCATAATAGATTAGGACAAATACTCATGAAAACAAGATTCCACTTGAGTTGATATCACTGCTCATCATGACTACAGAAGATTTTGATTTATTATAGACAGATTGCCCAAGGCAGGTCTTAGGTTCAGGACTGTAATAGATTAAACCAATAAGCAATCCTTACATTTCTAGGTGCTTGGCGAAAAATCAAATCCTCCTCTCCCGTTTTTAGCTCCACTTCAGTCAATAAGATATCTTTCTCAGATTGTAGTTGTTTTTAACCAATTCTAAATATATATGTACATATATATTTTTTAAAATTTCATTTAGCTATGAAAATATTTACTTGAAAAATTACAAGCCTAAAATGGTACAAAATATAAAAAGAGATAACAAAGCAAAAATACTTAGAAAGAAAAAGTTACACTCAAATGTACACTGGTAAAATGATATTATTTCTTTAAATTGTTTGCCTATGTTCTGTGCCTTTATCTCCCCTGGACACCCTGCTGTGTGAATGAATCAGTTTCTTAGGAGACAATTTTCGCTGGTGGATTACAGATGGGATTTGCTGCTCTGGGAGATTTTCTTACTGTAAGATCAGTTAGATTGTTCCTTATTATAAATGTAAAGTTGTATTTTGCCATTAGAATTTTAGCATATGTCATGAAAATGAAAACACATACTATCAAAAATTAAAACTATCCTAAGTATTTACTATGATGCCTTGTAATATTTATGTAGCATTAATAAAACCATCTTAAACATTTTTTAAGATTTAAAAGCCATCTTTTATTATTTAAAATGTTTGAAATGTTTTAAAATTATTTGATGTAATTTTATTTATTTATTTATTTTGAGACAGAGTCTCAATTTGTTGCCCTTTGTAGAGTGCCATGGCATCACAGCTCACGGCAACCTCAAACTCTTAGGCTTCAGCGATTCTCTTGCCTCAGACTCCCAAGTAGCTGGGACTACAGGCGCCTGCACAGTGCCCAGCTATTTTTAGAGGAAATGTCTTGGTCTGGCTCAGGCTGGTCTCCAACTTGTGAACTCAGGCAATCCACCCACCTCAGCCTTCAAGTGCTGGGATTACAGGCCTGTGCCACTGCACCCCACCTTTGACATAATTTTAGACATCAGAAAATAAGAATACAAAGAATTTCCATATAGTTTCATACCAGAGTCCTCAAATGTTAACATTTTGTCATAATACAGTACTATTACCTAATACTCGGACCTTATTCCCATTTCATGAATTATTCCACTAATGTCTTTTATAGGAAAAGAAAACCACCTGGATTGTGTGTTGGGTTTAGTTGTCCAGTCTCTTTATCATCCCTTAATCTGGAACATTTCTGCAGTTTTGTCTCTGTCATTTGTGACATTGGTGTTTTGAAAAGTACAGATCTTATATCCCTCAATTTGAGAATAATCATCGTTAAGGTAACAGCAAAAATAGCAGAAGGTAACACAAGCATTCTAAAGAAGAGGAGAAGGTTTATTAAAAGCCAGATGTCCTCTCTGATGTTTCTCACACATTTTTGCTGTTTTCTAAGCAAGATCTAAATCAGTGGTTGTATAAGAGGCTACGCGTTTGAAATCTTACTTGGAGGTCATAGGAGAAGAGGCGTGTGCTTGTAATTGCTGAGATACCATTTCCCCCATCACATTCCAATTAGATGGGTTGAGGTCAACATCCTTAGGGGTCAGACATTCCTCTCAGGCCTAGCCTTCATGCCACAGTGTTTTCCAAGCTACGCAAGCCCTCAGTGGATGTTGTTCCCCCAAAGATATCAAACTAAAAAGAGGCTAGCTGTTCACCGTTCCCTCCCTGATACACTGGGACTGTTCAACTCCTGTGGCCTGCTTACTCTTTAAATAACCTTTCTACCTTCTCTAATAATGAGACTGATCAGTTGAGGACTTTGCCTTGCTGCTTGTTTGATGCTCCTGTTTTCAGCTCCCCTTTTCCTCTTTCGTGCCCATGAAAAATGAAGTGTCCCGTTGACTCAGTGGCAGGAAAATTATGCCATGAGCATTACACAGTTAAGTCCTGTATAAATGTTTTTGAATACCCCAGCCCAGTCTAGCCCTCAGGGGCTTAACTTCAAAGTACTCTCACCCTTTGTCCCACATTTCACCTAAGACCCAGATTCTCTTGGTGGCTTATGTGGGTGCAGCAGCTGGAGGTTCAGCATCTCTCATACTCACCAAAACCACCTACAAAGAGAACAGAGAGCCAACAGAACCTGCCCCCGGTGCTGACGGAGCAGGCAGAGCCTTGAGGATCACGCCACGTCTCCTCCTCCTCTCCTGGTGACTACACCACTGACTGAAGTTTTCACAACCAGCAGAGTATTGTTATAAACGTGTAAAATACACACCAAAGCTGTACATAAAAATAACCTAGCAGGCAATACACCAAAACATTGGCTGTGATTATTTTGATTAGTAGGCATTTATGAAAAGAAATTAAAAAAAAAATAGAGCCACATGACTTCATTTTAGAACTTTAATGAATGGCCATTACTTCCGTTATTTAAAAGTGATACTTAAAAATATTTGCATTCCTTAGAATTACCTAAAATATTAATGAGATATTTTAAACTAACCAAGGAAATTAAACTTGGATGTGGACCTCCAGTCTGGAGAGAGACTGGAACCCCATTAGTTGTACTTCAAAGGATAAATATTAATAATATTTAGTCTAAATAATTAGTCTACCTACTTTGTCAATTCAAGGTAATAATTAACTATTCAGGTTATTTCCCCAAATGATACTTAGCAGGAATTTTTATTTGGACAAGTAGGTTTCTGAAAAATATTACAAAGTTCTACCCCTCTTTAAATTCTACTAAGTCCATGTTTATTATTATTGTTATTATTTTTTTTTGCAGTTTTTGGCCAGGGCTGGGTTTGAACTCACCACCTCCAGCATACGGGACCGCCACCCTACTCCTTTGAGCTATAGGTGCCGCTCCATGTTTATTATTTTAAAAAACATAATATGCTCTAATTATCTGAAAATCCTTTGACTTTTGCTAATTATAATAATATTCTCTTAGTGCCTCAGGACAAATATTAAGGCAGAACCTTCCTCAAGTTTCTTCTTGTAGGAAGACATGTAGTTTCGGATACCAAGGAAGGAACAAATTTAAACTGATGAACAAGCTGTATCCCGTCAAAGAGATTTCCATGCAGAAAAAGTATCTTTATATATACAATGAGCATTATGTATTTTAATATGACAGTTTTTGAAATATTTCAATAGAGAAATAAAAGAAGGCTTTCTTTAAAAGCTTAGGAAGCAACTTCATCATCAGGTCATTTGTTTTCAGCCACTAAGATTTTCCATTCCATTACTGTAAGATCATTCTATGATAAGTTCTCATTCAAAGTCTTTGTGTAGCAGCCACACAGGCAAAATGGAAACTTGATCAGTGAATATCGCCAACCTTCAGCTTCACAGGCTAGCAAAGTGCATGCCTGTGGATGTTAATGCTGACCTGCAAGTCACATTGGGGGGCCAAGTCACAAACCGAGACTCGATTTTTTCAGCTATAAAATGGAGCAATGCCTGTTCTCTGTACACAGTGGGTTGTTATGAGATTTTAATGAGATGAGTGACATGAAAGCATTAGCAAAGTATTAGGCAGATCTATTTCCCTTAACATACAATGGGAAAAATGCTTATATTTCTGTTTCTTAAAGTTCAGGGGAGTAGCATACATAACATAATGGAAGTAAAATAATGTAAGATTAGAAAAATAATGCACTATGTCATGATATGATGATCCATGTGTGTTTTAAGAGTCATATAGAAAATGGGGTCCTGTTGTCAACTCTCGCTGTGTCTGCCATCAACAGCCATTAAAGAAGTTTACCATCTCCTGCGCTGGCCCACAAAGGAGAATCACACCCATTGTACAAGACAAAATTAAGGCTTATTTTGTTACTTAAAATAAATTACCAAAAAGAAAAATCATTAAAAAAGAAAATTTAAAGCAATTACAAATGGACTTAATTTCCTTTCTTTGTGTTGCTGGGTTTGATTTTCTAATACTGCAGAAAATAGTTCTGCGTCTGTGTTCATGAATGCTATTAGTTTATAGCTCTCTTTTCGGGTAATGTCTTTTGGTTTTGGTATATGGTCTTACAGAATGAGCTGAGAGATTCTTTTGTTTTTGGTATGTGGCCTCATGGAATGAGCTGAGAGGTTTTTTTCCTCCCTAAACATTTGGTAGACTTTCGGCAGCGAAGCTCTAACTTCTTTCCTAACCAAGGCAAAATTTCCAAGTCTTCTCACCATTTCATCCCTGCCAAACACCCTGCCTGCTCGGAAAGCCTTCCCTTCCAGAATGAGTCTACTCCAGAAAAGAGCAAATCACTACACACTTCTCCCCGTCCTCCTGGTGAGCAGTTAAACTGCAGTTTTTCCATCTCTCTCCCCACTTCCCTCCCTTGAACTCTAAATTGAGTTCAGAGAAAACCAAATTTTGAAATAATAGGATTTTAGATTATTAAAATGATTTCAGTTAAATGGAAGAAAACTTCAGACTTTTAAATGAAAGTCATTAGGTACAGTTTTCCAGAAAATTAACCATGCTCCTTTTTCCTGTAGTTAAAGGATCTAAGTCCTGGCTCTACCACACACTGTGTGTTTGTGCATAAAATATTCCCTTGATTCAGCCTGGGCTTCCCCATCTTTGCAGAGTTTGCTTTCTTGCTTTATTTTGGTGAGGATGAAAGGAAATTGTGCAGAGTCCTTGGCATCCAGAATGCCTACAGTAAATAGTGGCTATTACTACAACTTTTCAAGCTTTAATTTCCTCAGCTAGAGAAAAAAGAGACCGATTAGATTATCTATGGAATTATTTTCAAAATTTCCCACTGCTGCCTAAGAAATAATCTTCCCCTGGTATGTTCACTTTTAGTGGAGCATGCTTGACAGACGATTACAATTATTTTTGGTAAGTATATTTATTCTGAAACTTCATTATCAAGGCTATTTATCTTTCATTGTGAGCCTAATTCTGTTGATTTCAAATTTACACTTTTTCTTTTCATTTTTTATTGGATATGTAAGTAAACATTTACCCTGGGCCAAATCCTTTTTGCCCTTGTTGAACTTGACTTATGTGCCTGTCCTAAATAAGCCTGCTGCCTTGGGCTCTTGGAAGGTAAGCCTACCAGCACTGTGCATAATGGTGGCCGCATGTTCAGCAGGGTCACGGCTGCTAATATAATCCAAGTAGATAATATGGTAGCCGGATAGTGAAAGTACACTTTTAGATCATGAGGGTATAACTCAATTTCGATACTTCAGGAGATCAAATGAACTACAGTTCTAAATTAGGGTTATTTTTATATGATACTCTGTTTTACTGTGTAACTACTAAACAGTCACTAAATTATTATTTTGATAGTTTCATTATTAGTGGACTTAGATTTTTGCCTATATAAAAAAAGGACCCTGAGGCATTAGCAAAACTGGTTTATGCCAAAAGATTTCTTTCAATTAGCAATTCTGATGTTAAGATTAAATGCAGAGTTTTAAAATTATATACTTCTTTAAAATTATGCCAGTCCTGGATTTTCTTTTCTTATTTTATCCTTTCATTTTAGTCAGGGTGACCAGACATCCTGCTTTTGGCGGGACAGTCCCAATTTTTAACAATTTGTCCCACGTCCCGCGGCATTTTAAAAGGTCCCGATTTTTGGAAAAAATGCACAAATGGGCGGGAGAACAGTAAGGGAATATACGGTTTTCGGCTGCCATGTAGCTATTTCACCAGGATATGAGTTTTATATTATTTTTGTTAATTTTATAATGTTAAACTGTAATAATGACAAATAATTGTCGAGACATGATTATCGAGAACTGCTTATCAAAGTTTGCATTGTTGTCAGTCCCCCCGCTCCCGTCAATGGTGTCCTGCTTTACCAATGTTAAAATCTGGTCACCTTAATTTTAGCAGAAGGTTGTCGTTCCTTTTTTAGTCTCCACCTTCCTGATTGTGACTTAAACTGTACATGATACAGCTTTTCTAAAGGGTGAATTGACATACAAGCTGAAGTTATACAGATGAGAGGAAGCAAAGCAGTCTATCTCTGTGATTGACATACGTGCTTAAAAAAAACAAAACCAAACCCCGCTTTCTCCGATCTTCATGTAAAAGAATCTAATAGTGTGGCCTTTCGCCTCCATCAGAGGTTATTTTCCAGGTCATCAGTCCAACTCCTTAATAGCTACTATTTTTCCAATTTCCATGTTTGAATGGAGTCATCATTGTTGCTTTATGTCTGTACTTCCATTATCTGGTTTCCTTCACTTCCAGCAAAAGCTTTCAAAAATTTTTCTGCTCTGGTCTTGAAAATAGAAAATGGGATGTCATCTGGGCTAATACTAAGCTGAGTTCTTAGTGTTTAATAATGTACTCAGCAGGCTAACTTCATCCTTTTGAACTGTCTGACACATCATATACTTTTTGAGTGAATAAGTGTTCAAGACTCAAACAAGTTATATTTAGCAACATTAGAAGTAGATTTATATGAATGGAATTATTATTATAAAATAAACTATTTAGGATAATTTGCAAATTTAGTAGGGCATAGAGTTTCTGTATATTCCACCCAGTTTCCTCTAATGTTAACATCTTACAACTGTTATACTTTTGTGAAAACTAAGAAAATGACATTGATGACATTTTTCAGATTTCACCAGTTTCCCCCCAGTGCTCCTTTCTCTTCTGGGATCCCCTCCAGCATATCACATTATTTGTCCTGTGTCTTTCGTCTCCCCAGAGCTGTGACAGTTTCTCAGATTTTCCTTTTTCCTGACCTTGATGGTTTTGAAGCCTACCAGCCGGGTGGGGTGTAGAATGTCCCTCAGTTTGAGTTCACGTGATGTTTTCTCATGAAACCACTGACAATACATTTTAGGGAAGAAGCCCGGGACCGCAGCATCATTCTCATTGCTTCAGATCAGAGGATATGAGATAAAAACGTGACATTGCTAACCTTGATTCCTTGGTGAAGATAGTGTCTCCTCCCAGGTTAACATAATCATTTCTAATTTAAAAAATAAAACTAAAAACAAACAATGAAAAGCTATTAGTGCAGCCTCCAGATGCACCAAAGTTAGATATTTACAAACACGAAGTTAGCACATAAGAGGTATTGAATTTTAATGATAATTATTACATAGAACTTATTCAGATTATGATGGTATACAGAAGAACCTCCACAGTTGCCTACCTCCCCACCTCCTTAAGTTGACCTAATTTTTGTAGACCGGACATGAACCACATGTATGTATCAGTTCCTTATGTTGATCACCTTCATATGTTGACCCATTTGTTAGAGCTCCTTGTGTGGTCAACTTACAGAGGTTTTTACAGTATAAGTATCTATATCAGTGATGTTTCTTTCTCTCCCTTTAAATGAATTATTAAATTTATTATCTACCTTTAAATATCTGTGCAGCAACTGAATGGAAAAGTATATGAAAAGTATTTCTGCAGGCTGAGCATGGTGGCTCACACCTATAATCCTAGCACTCTGGGAGGCTGAGGTGGGCAGATTATCTGAGCTCATGAGTTTGAGACCAGCCTGAGCAAGAGCAAGACCCCATCTCTAAAACTAGCTGGGTGTCATGTTGGGCACCTGTAGTCCCAGCGACTTGGGAGGCTGAGGCAAGAGAATAGCTGAACCCAAGAGTTTGATGTTGCTATAAGCAAAAAAAAAAAGTATTTCTGCATTTTCTTTGCCATGTTAAAGTAAAAACTGTTCTAAAAATAAGCTACATGAAATACTAAATTATCTTGACAATAATTTTGAAAAAACTTATGAACAATTCCAAACTATATAGCAATTCATTATTAGTTGTAATCATTTGGTATATATAATTATCTTCTGTATTTCCTTTTGCAATATTTAAAAATATATTTGACATTTCATCATAGTTTATATGCATATGATCTGAAATGGCATTTATGCATAGCAGTGGAATATTGAAAATGTACTCTAGCATACTGATTTAATTTCCTGATTCAACATGTTTACATTTGAATTAGTGAACAGACATCCCCAAACATTTAAACATTTTTTTCTCGTGCACTTAATTTTTTCTCCAATAGGGAAATCTTCGATTTTTTAGGTGATCAAATAGGATATTCAAATGTTGCCTGTGGCATATGCAATTGGTCTACAGATGAATGGATAATGAAAATATGACTTATATGTACAATGGAATAGTATTCATCCTTAAAGAAGAAATATCCTGCTACACACTTCATGAGTCCTGAAGGCTCACATGGAGTGAAACAAGCTAGTCACAGAAAGAAAGATCCCATATGATTCCACTTGGATGGGGTATCTAAAGTAAATAAACTACAGAAACAGAAAGTAGAATGGCGGTTTCAAGGGGCTGAAAGGAAGGAAATGGGGTGCTGTTGGCTCATGGGTATAAAGTTTCAGGTTTGAGAGATTAAAAAGTTCTGGAGATCTGTTTCAAAAAAATGTGAATATACCTGAACTGTACACTGAACAATGGCAATTTTATGTGTTTCTACCACAATTTTTAAAAAGTTGTCTCTGTAGGTTTAAAAAATGTATTCATCTTGAAGTAATTCAGACACGCAGTAAGTTGCAAAAATAGTACAAAGAGTTCCTTCCGTAGGAGCTGTTCTGGATGCCCTGCATCCAGATTCCCCAAGGGTTAACATTTCACCATATTTGTTTTATTATTCTGTGTGTGATATTTATATTTGAGAGTAGACTCAGACATGATGCTCCTTATTTCTAAATACGTCCATGTGTATTCCCTAAGAACAAGGGCATTCTCTTAAAATAACCACAGTATAATTTATTATGGTAGGAAATGAATGTTGATAAAATGCTATTCCTTAATTCACAGATTTTATTCGAACTTTGTCAATGATCCCAATAATGTCCTGTATAGCAAAAATAATATAAAATAGAGGAAGGAAAAATCTGGGTCCAGAGTCCACTCCAGGATCTCACACACACTGCCAAATCTTTTAACTTGAAATAGTTCCCTCAGTCTGTCTTTTATGACCTTGATATTTTTGACAAGTGCAGGCCAGTTATTTTGTAGGGTCTCTCAATTGAGTGTGTCTGATGTTTCCTCAGATTATATTGAGGTTATACATTTTTGAGAAGAATACCACGAAAATGATGTCGTATCCTCAGGGCCTTATATCAGCAGGCAAAATGTCGATTTATTCTTTTACAGGTGATATTAACTTTGATCCCTTAGTTAAGGTGATGTCTACCCAGGGTTCTTTGCTATAAAGCCACTATTTTCCTCCTTGAATTTTTTTTTTTTGCAGAAAGATGCTTTAAGATTATGTAGATATTCTACTCCTAACCAAACTCTCTCCGGATAGTTTTTAGCATCCGCTGATGATTCTTGCCCAAGTCAGTAGTATCTAGCCCCCAAGGAACATAAGATCCAAAACGTACTGCTCACTGCTGTTTCCTTAGCTCCCAGAAAAGTTCTTGGCAGACTGGAGATGGTTAATAATTATGTATTTACCCAGGGCTCCCGAGATCACTCCCCAGGTTTGATGATTCACTAGGGGATTCACGGGACTCAATATATAGTCACACCCACAGCAAAGATTTTTTACAGCAAAAGGATGCCAAGCACTATCAGCAAAGGGAAAAGATGCATCGGGCAAAGTCCAGGGAAGCTAGGCACCAGCTTTCAACGATCCTTTCCACCTGGTATCACACAGGGCAGACTTAATTCTTCCATCAATAAGTTGTGACCCCAGGTCTGAAGCGTTGTCCACCAGGGAAAAAGCTCATTAGAGAATAAGGGGTCATGGTTTTTACTGGGGATTTGTCACTGGGCACCTCTACCTGGCACCTACCAAAAATCTAGACCCCGAGAAGGAAAGCAGGTGCTCAGCAGGAGACACATTGTTTGCACAAACAGTGAGTCCTTAGAAGCTCTGGGAATGGTGGGACTCTCCCCCACCCAAATCCAAACTCCCAGGCACCAGCCAAGAGCCAACCTTGCAAGCAGACCTTTCTAAAGATAGCAGTCACAGGACTGCCATGTTAACTCTGCACAGTGTGTTTAAAGAATTTGTTACTTTTCAGTTGACAAAAACGAAACATTTTAGAGAACAAGAGCAAGATAAGATCAATTAAAGAAAATAACTTTCCTTTTTTGCACATTGGAATCATGGTGTATGAATTTTGATCTTAGTTACTCACATAAACATGGTTTGCATATTTTTAAAGTAGCTTGGCCTAGAAAAGAAGATCTGGGTAGAACCTCACACATGGCTTGGATTCTGTACATTTAAGGATCTGTTTCTGAAAGAAATGGCGAGAAGCAAAATTAAGCTGGAAAGAGTGTCTTTCAGAGAGAATGGATCTGGTGACAGCCTTCAATTTTTTTATCCGAATATATATTTTTATTTAGAAGGCAGCAGTAAAAATCAAGATAATAACTGTCACTCACAGATCTGTACCAAGAAGCACATAATCTTTAAAACGTGTTGTTTTCTGTAACTAATTTAAGCACAGCATTATTACTATTTAGTACTAGCATCAAAGATGACATTTAGATTCTCCAGCTTTGGGGCATTTAGTAGCATCAAAATGATTGTCTAGTCAGGCAGAGGGGAGCAATTCAAAAGCAATTTCTTCTTCTTCTGCCAGTTCCTTTGCAGGGAGATTCATCCTTTCACTTGAGAAATCATTACTAGGAGAACTTCAACAAGCTTCCAGGTCTCATTCTTGATTACAGCAGGGAACAAGAGGAGCAGATCGTCGGGAATACTATAGCAGTTGCCATCAGAGATAATACTCATGGACAAAGACTCCCCCTCTGGGGTTCCAAGCCAGATGATGGATGTAGTCAGGGTGGCTTTCACAGGGGCCATTGCCCTGGATGGCTCCTGGGCCTTGATGACAGCAGCATCACCCTGCTGCAGTCATGATGGATTCCCCCAGGAGCCAGCTGTCATCTTCCAGAGCTTCATAAATACCTTTCTTTGCAATTCTACCTTGGCATGGTTGACATCTGGATACCAAATTGAGGAATAGCTTCCCCACATAATGCCATTCTTTACATCATGAGCATCTTTGAAGGCAACCTCTTTTTTATTTCTTGGGGTGACATCTTTCATGAGAGGAAGGGCACAGTCTTTCAGTTCGATTAGGACACCATCCAGGACACTCATTATGAGGCTGATATCCAATGTCACAAAAATGATAGGTTGGTCTTTACCAGAGACAAATCCATTTCCAGTGCATTAGGGCAATGAATATGCTCCAGTCACAAAGAATCTGGTTTATACATGGTTGGGAACTATGTGGACAATTTTAGCAAATGTAAAATGAACCTGAGCGAGTTAGGTCATGTCTACTATGAAACCAACTCTGTGACAGTCTTTAACACAAAATATGGCAGAATCTCTATTGCTGACTACCTCCCTACCTTGACCACCTCCTTACGTTGACTAAGGCCTAGTTCTTTATGTTGACCAGTTCTTTATGTTGACCACCTCTGTATGGTAACCAGTTTATTATAGCCAGTTGGGTGGTCAACTTATAGAGATTCTAATACATTTGTGTTTCTTTATTTTTTTTTTTGGTTTTTTAAGTGCACAGTCATCAGCAAAGTACCTGGCACAAATAAGGAACTATAAAAGTATTTGCATAGTGGATAAATAATACCAATATAAATGTTAAAATGGTTCTACACCACACTAAATCTCACAATAAAGAGAGATTTAATGAATGTGTTCAAAGTCTTGATTTGAATATCATGCTTGTGGTCTTAGAGCATTTTCTCATCAAAGATTGTTTCTTGTAAGTATTATACATTGTACCTGATAGATATTTTTAGAACATTATTCAAAAGGATGGTACTTTGCTTTAACTTCTGATGTATACATAGCTTTTATGTATACATATTTGTATATGTGCATCTATATATACATGTATTTGTGCCTATGCAGAGAGTGCCAAAGAATTCATCTACATTTTAAGAAGAGAGAACAACTGTATTAAATTTGTAATACTCAAGTCACTTCCGACTTCTGCAATTAGAAGAGGTGCTCAGTGTGAATTGTATTCAACTTTTGTTATCAGTATATATGGAGTATTACAATTTTAACACAGTTTTTTCCTTTCTTAAAACATGTATACATTTTTTTGGTGCTCACTGTATTTTAACTTCCCATTACTAGTTAAAAATGTTTACTTACTACTACTGTGTGTAACGACCAAAATGTATGACAGGAGAGAGTAAAAGAAACCGCTCTGGAGGGTGACATTGATCCTTTCCCACGCAGGCAAACCCAACCCTGGTTCACATGTGAGGCCTTCTGGCTGATATAACCGTTAAAAACGTTGTAATGTTTAAGAGTAAAAGAAGGAAGAAACAGTCTTGTGAAAAACACCAGGAATGTGACAAAACACTTGAGTTCTGCATTTTTGCCCAAGTGACTTTCCCTCTAAAGTATTATGGTGGGTGTTCTTCTATGCAAATATTGACACCACACATACAGGGACTGTGGAAAGTTTGCTTCAGGATACAGGATTTGAAAATGAAATGCTGAACAATTTTTCTAGGCTATAATACAATTAGATATTCCTAGAGTTTTAGAGCTGAATCTGATGTGACCCTGATGTGATTATTCACTGTCCAGACGGGGAATGTAGGCTTTGAGATTTGAAAGCACTTGCCTAAGGTCATACAACAAGTTTAGGGCCGGCAGAAGAACCTGTGACTGTCACTCCTAGAATTCCCTGCAGGATATTCTATTGCTTCCTTCCTTATCCAGAAGAAGGAAGGGGAGTTTATGCCTCTCAGGCTGAAGTGGGTCAGGCTTCTCTGTATGATAACATTTTTAGGTTATACTCAAGAATGAACAGCTGGGCAAAGCTTACCCTCATTTGGTTTTACCATGAAACCTGCTACTCTCCAAATGTCCACTGAGACTCTGAGAACTTTGGAAATTGAGTCTGTGAGAATCCTGAAAGTTTAGGGGGTCTGTATTTTGCTCAGATAGTACCATGTTGTAATAATCTTCCTTCCTTGGGTCTGCAGATGACCCTGAGCTAGCTGAAGCTGGCGAGCCATCGAACTCTGACCTGTCCAACTTGAATTCAGGGGATCAGTTTGAGTTTAGTTGCAAATAATATATTTAAAAATTGAAGTGTGTAGCAACACGTTTTGAAAAAAACTGATAGGGTTGCTTGTGCCTGGGGATTCTCAGTGACAGGCGAGTCCATAGGGAGATCCTGGTGGCCCTCTCTCTGGGGCCGACAGAGGTGACAGCACAGTCTTGCATTTGAAGCTGCTGCAGAGATGTGCTGGCCTATTCCTGTTGCAAAAGTGCTGCTGTGCCCTGGGAGTGTTCACAGGCTTTGTGGACATGCCCCTCACCTGCTTGCATGCTCAGTACCTTCCAGGGAGTGGTGAGACACAAAATCTCTAATTGCGCCTTGACTAATGGCAGGTGGCATTCAAGTTTGCTGTGTTTCACTGGCACCTTGTGAGGACACATAGAGTGCACTCTCTGAGCATAACCTTAGCAGCTCAGCAGAGGGGGTAGCTACTGCTGACTCTATCTCCAAAATAAGAAAGTTAGTCTTTATTAGCCAAAGTCTAAGTGATTGATAAACAAATGTCTAGTTTCATGTTGATATCACCAGTCCCTTCTGCCCCCAACTCCTCCTACCCCTGTTAAATCAGGCTGCTAACTTTTTCAACAAATGATTGCCATAATACAATAATTCATCAGCCTGATGTTCTTCTAAAGGAAGGAATAAGACAGAAATTAGCATGAAGAGTCTTGCTTCTTTAGGTAGTGTGAGATCTGACCAATTTTCAGAACACAGTAAGAGTGTGCTCTTGATAGATTTCCTTACCAGGACCCAAAGGATTCAACAAAATTCTTTCCATCTTTGTTGCTGACCCCAACTCATAACCAACTATTTCTAATGAACTTGAGGAAATGGATGTCTACAGATGCTAGAGTAAACAGTGGCTAAAATAAAGGGGAAAGTCTCTTGTCAGCTGTTATTGTGTCAATAACTGTTTTCAATTTGCCAGCAATAAAATTGAGCCCTCGTTGGAGAAATGTGACACTCACCATCTGGTATGGCAATTCACAAAACCTCTAGCTGGGACACTCCTGCCGTCCATGGGTTGAAACAGGATCACAATGGGATCAGATCCTTTGGTCCATGCTCCAGAAGCCCAGGGCCAAAAGTGAAGGAGGACCCTAAATATCAGAATGATGCCATCCCCTGGGGAATGAGTGGTTTATCATGTGCTTTCCCAGATGTCTGGCAGAGCATCTGTGGGGTGAAGGTCCCGGGGATGATTGACTGTCAAGTCTGTTATTTCCCACTTATAATACAGAAAATAAAAATGGAATGGACCACACAGTATACTTCTGACATCTGGATACTTGTAACACAACAAGTTCAAACTGACAGTACTATTTGGTATTTTATGGTTGCCAAAGAAAGATACTCTTCCACTCGTCCAAGTCCTACAAGGGAAAGTATTGTGAATAAAACAAATGGAAAAAATGCACGTGTTAGCTTGAAGTCAATGATGAATTAAGATATCAAAAACTCACCTTGGAAGGCTTTCCACTGAACAGTACCATTTTACTATCTATAATTGTTACAAGAAATATATATGTTTCAAAAAACTTCTCAGTGCCTAGATTTTAAATGCTTATTTAAAAAAATCTTTATAATTTCTCTACATGCTAATTTTAAGTTAATTCCTTATTGGGATAAAGCTATAAATTTCAGTACTATATTAGGTCAAATGAAGAGGCAATGCAGTTTTTTTTTTTTTTTTTTTTTGAGACGGAGCCTCAAGCTATCCCCCTGGGTAGAGTGCCATGGCATCACAGCTCATAGCAACCTCCAACTCCTGGGCTCAAGTGAGTCTCCTGCCTCCACCTCCCAAGTAGCTGGGACCACA
>CAUYQV010039380.1:0-14580 GCA_963574575.1 Galagoides demidoff | reverse complement strand
GTGGTCCCAGCTACTTGGGAGGCAGAGGCAGGAGACTCGCTTGAGCCCAGGAGTTGGAGGTTGCTATGAGCTGTGATGCCATGGCACTCTACCCAGGGGGATAGCTTGAGGCTCTGTCTCAAAAAAAAAAAAAAAAAAGTTAGAAAGACACCTAATGAGCACTTAAAAGCACACACACCTGGACCCACATACTGGTTCTGCTTCAGAATACCTAGGATATGTCCCAGGCACCCTCTGGAGTTTTAAAGCTTCCCATGTGATCTTGTTAGCATCCAGGGTTAAGGACTATGACAAGGAGCACATGAAGGTGGGAGGAGGTGTAGGTAAGGGAGGAAGCTGAGGCAGGACTTCAATCTCACTTCAAATAATGAAGTTCCAGAAACCTCAACAAATTGATAGGTTAATATACATAAAACCTCTGGGTGGCCCCCCAAAAAAACCACAGAGCCAGCATTATAAAATGTGAGAAGCAGATAACTATGGGGTGGGGAGGACATTGTAGAAAAGGTTAATAGCCTCAATATTTATAAAGAGATCTTACACATCAGTAAGAAGATGAGCATTCAATAGAAAAACAGACTGCAGACATGAACAGGCAATTCAGAAAGAAGAAATACAATGGGCCAATACACTTACAAAAACGTTCAGCCTCATCAGTAATCAAATAAATGCAAATTAAAACAACAAAGAGACGTTATCTTTTGCCTAGCTAATTGGCAAAGATTAAAGACATGATAATACCTTATGTTGGTGAAGGTGTGGAAAAAACAGGCACTGTCCTTCCCTGGGGGAGGAGTGCAAATTGGTGCAACCTTTCCAGAGGGCAATTTGGCAATGTGCAAAGCTGAGAAAGATTGCTTACCCTTTGACGCAGCAATTCCACTTTTAAGAAGATTGCCTTAGGAAATAATTGTGGATAATAATAACAGTAATAGCTAACCTTTATTAAATGCTCTCTGTGTGCCAGGCTCTACATGCATTATCTCATATAATCCTCACTGCCATCATCCCATGAGGTAGAAGCTATTATTTATCACTGGTATTTTGCAGCTGAGGAAACTGAAGTGCTACAGAATTAAGTCAATGACGTGAGGACACAAATCTAACAAGTAGCACAGCCTGTGTTTGAACACGGGCTGAGTCTAGAGCCATAGTTCCCATAGAGCAATGGATGCGAGATGTAGCTGCAAAGATGTCCCTGTGGGGGGTTATTTGTGATGGGAGAGTAAGAATGAGGACATGATAAATACCCCAGAACAGGAATCAATTGCATAAGTTATGATATGCCCATATAGAAATATTATGCAACCATGAAATAAATGCTGTAGAAAAAAATGTGTGTGAATACTGGGTTTGGGGTTTTTTGGTTTTTTTCCTTTGTATGCACATAAAAGATCTCTGAAAAGATGTCAAAATAACTAGTAAAATTAGTTGCCTCCTGGAAAGGCCACTGTGTGGCTGTGGTCAGAAGTTAGAAGGACTTGTTTTGTAAGCCATATACCATTTTTCACTTCTCGAATTTTGAATCATGTTAATACATTATTTATTAAATATATATCTGTAAATATATACACACATAAGTTATGTTATGGAATTTGTTCCACATACCATTATTTCCTTGAAATACTACTAAGTGTTCCATGAAAAAAAGTTTCAAGGCTCTTACTTAGAGAATGATAATAAAGTGAATAAAGATACTTCTTTAACTTTGTTTGCCCACATGTTCTCCAAAGTGATTTACTCGTGGAATTCTTTTTTCAAGTAATATCTATTTTCATCTCTCCATATATTCATGTCTTACAGAAATCAGTTTGGAAAATGTGGTTATTAATATTTAACACCAAGGTAAAAGCGTTACATTGTTTCATTAAGTGTAAGAAACATTATTGACACTAATCCCATTTTGTTTTAAAAAAGGTGTGTGTGTTTGTGTGTGTGGTGCGTGTGCGTGTGTCATTTATGAGTACTGGGATAATGAATAGTTTTGTTTTCTTTTTATCCATTGTATTTTTTTAATTTTCTAAAATGAACAAAATTATTTCACAAGAATCATTGTGTAAGCCTGTGTAATACATTTTTAAAGGCTTTCTTTCTATATTCCCTTTGTTCCCTGCACCCAACTTTCATCTACTCCCTACTTAAAAGGAACAAGTTCAAGGTTAAGTTCAATGAGGGGACACCTATGCCTATGTCTAGTTAGGCCCTCTTGCTTGCCTTTCTCTAAAGCCAGCTCTGGTCCATTGCCAGAGATCTGAGTTACAAAAGAAAGGACCAATGGTTTGAACAGGGCCAGTCAGTCCCAAGACACTTCTCTGGCTCCAGAAAACCCTCCCTTCTGCTGTTGGAAGGATTTTGACTATCTCACAGAGAGATGAGGCTGCAAAAGTAGGCACTAGCCTGCCACCAGCCTGATGCATTACAAATCCAGATAGCTGGGCTTTGGTCCTAGCATGGTGGCTGCCTGGCTATGTGGCTTCAGTCAAGTTTCTTGACCTCTCTGAATCTCATCTTCACCATCAGTATGACTCTTGTCTCACAGAACTCAGGGACAAAATGAGAACATGCATGAAGGCATTGTATTTCCTATAAAGGGCTATACCAATGGAAATTATTATACATCCCAGCAGGGAGCACTGGTTCACCCTTACCTTACCAGTGTACCTTTTTTTTTTTTTTGAGCCAGTGAAGAGAAAGAGGAACAAGCAGGTAAAGCATGGGAGACTAGGGCATGTGGAAATGGAATGGTGCTTAAGAAAAATGGGAAAAACTTGGCATTCAAAATTCTGCATTAGGGAAGTGACTTTACTATCCTGAGCCTCGGTTTTACCATCTATAGGTGGGTTGAATCATTGCAGTGAATTCATGGGGTTATTGTGAAGATTTCATAAGCTAATGTAAAGCTTCATTCTAGGCATGAAGAAAACTCTCCATAAGCAGTAGCTATATTGTTATCATTGCGGACTCTCTGTTGAATTGAACCAGGAAAAATGACAAGGGGCAATTCCTAGGCTTACTCCTTCCCTCCCCAGTTTTAGCCTGAAGACAGTGGCCCTTATCCCCAACTACTCATGCTTGGTGCTGTCCCACCACCACCCACTCACCTACCTGCCTTGTACCCCACAGCCACCCGGCCCAAGCTGAAGAAGATGAAAAGCCAGACAGGACAGGTGGGTGAGAAACAATCGCTGAAGTGCGAGGCAGCAGCCGGTAACCCCCAGCCCTCCTACCGTTGGTTCAAGGATGGCAAGGAACTCAACCGCAGCCGAGACATCCGCATCAAGTATGGCAATGGCAGGTGAGAAACACCCAGCCCTCCCTCCATCCAACCAGGTACCCTCCCTTCTCCTGAGAGTGGGACAGAGTCCAAGACTGTGCCTTCAGATGCTCCCATAGAACTAATCTTAGCCCTTCTCCATACTCCCCTTCCTTCCAACTCTCAGCCTTCTTCCTGCAGCTCTGGGCTCCTCTGGTTATCTTGGCCCACAAGAATTAAGCAATTAACATCTCAGGATGGTTGAAGACAATTTGATTGTCAAGTTCAACTTTACCAAGGGAAGTTCCTGCTTGTCTCTAAAACTTCTCAAAGGACTTGCCACAGTATCTAAAAGTCCCATCATTTGGCAGTCTTTGGTAAAAGACCCTGACTTCAGCCAGAATGCCTCTAGGAGGTCACAGTGGGCTGGTTTCTCAGCTTAGCAAGCTGTCACTTGCCAGAGAGCTAAGTAAAGGGAAGGGAACATAGCTTTGATTGGTGTTGGGGGAGTCTGTACCTCAGACAGTTTCCCCCTATGACATGAGAATTGCCTTTAATCTTGAATCAACATTCCAGGGAAATGAATCAGAAGTCCCTGAGTCCCCAGGCTGTGGAAGATGACCTCTCTTCTATCTTGGGTTGCAGGCAGAACTTCAGGCAACAGAAAAGTCTGAAGTCCAAAGGCAGACTACCACCTCTCTCCCCCCTCTCAAGTACAAAAAAGGGGAAAAACTTCCACCTGCCAACAGAACAGACATACAGCTCGATCTGTGCTCTGTTGGATCTGGGTACCAGGTAGTTCTCCCTCTCTTACTGGAGCACTCTGCAACATTTTCTGTCCCTCCAGAGTGGATTACAACCACCACCCCCTTCCTGGTTGTCATTTTCCTCCTTACCGCCCCCTTGCAAAATGCAAGTGAAGATGATTTTAGAGAACACCCAACCTGCCCCACCACAGAAAGTGATGGAAAGAAGGTCTGGGCTCAGTTGCTCATGGTTGCTGTGTGGTCCTGAATATCCATATCCTACCTCTGGGCCTTAGTCTCCGAACCTGTGAAGGAGGATGTGGGAGTCTGGATACTGGGAGCTGCTTCAAATTCTGACTGTACTTCCAAGAGTGGCAAGCAAAGACAGAACTAATCACCCTAGGAAGTGGTCCAGGCAGAAAACAGAAAGCAATTTAGGACTGGTTTTATTTAGATCAAAGATTTGTGGGTAAAAGAATGCTGCCCCCAAAGGAAATTGCAGGTGCCACTGTGGCAGGGCAGGGGAGGGTGGCGTATCCCAAGTCTACAGCACTAGCAAGAAATTCAGGCTGCCCACTCATCTCACCTTCTGAAGCTACCCTACCCCTTCCAACTGCTCTGCCAGGACTGTCTCCAAGCTAGAGAGAAGAATGAACAGGCTGCTCAGAGCTGGAGCCTTTAGGGCCCTTCTCCCTCCTGCCCTCTCCTTCACTGAGAACAGAAATCAGAAGGGAGCTCCCTCTTCCCCACTCATTACTCCCAAACATGCCCACAGCCTGCCTCTATCCTCATCCCACCCCTATCCTGCACCACATATTCATACTCACCCGATGCTCTCACACTCCCCCACACGCATGAACATACACACCCTCAGAGCCCCAGTACCACCAACTCACTCCTTTCTCTGTTAACTTCGGCTTTCTCACCCTGCCAGCACACCCACACCCATAGCTTTTATTCTCAAACACTTTCCCTCCATGCTGCTGTTCCCATGTTTTCCAGCTGTTGCCCCCCTCCCTTCTTCCCTCTACCATGTCAGGGAGGAAGTTCAGTTCACACTCTCTCACCCTCCACCTCACTCTTTACCCTGCTGGAATCTGCTTTTAAATACATCCCCAACCTCTCCGTGGCTGCAGCCCTTGAGAAACCCTGACAGCCTCTGAGCTCCCTGCCCCCTTGACCCTGTGGTACTCTTCCTGGTCCTCCTGTGAGCCCAGCCACTCTCTGTCACTTGCCATAAATGCTGCAACTTTACTGAACTTTGGCCCTCTTTCCTCTCTTTCCTCCCTCTCCACCTGTGAGTGATTTCACCTTCTTGATGACTTTTTTATCTGAGTTCTAGACCCATGCTGGACAAAACAGAAGGTTTTAGATCAAAGATTTGTGGGTAAAAGAATGCTGCTTCCAAAGGAAATTGCAGCTCACAGACATTTCTGACTCAGAATGCCCAAGCTAGCCTCTTCTCCTCTCCCTCCATGTGCCCCATCAACTACAGCACAGCAACACTCTCTGCTGCTCAACACCTGCCCCCTTGCCTTCTCTCCAGGAGGGACACATCTCTGGAAGGAGGCACCCTTCTCCCTGCTCTCCCTGCCTCTGGCATCTTTTCCTCCACTCTCCCACAGTTGGCCACTCCCCACCTTTTCTGGCCTGCAGGCCCCTTTGCAAATTCATTTTGGTATTTAGCTTATCTGTATTGAGTATCAACTATGTGCCAGGCACTCTGCTGGAGGCTCAGGATACCAGTAAACAAAATAGACATGGTGCCTACCTTTACCAGCCACTATTCTAACTTCCAGTACAGAATCTGGTAGAAGCCTGAACCCTTTCTTCAGAGAAAATGTGGCTTATGCCCTCAGTCTGCTTGCAATTCTAGAGACCCACAGTCACTAACTCTGTAAGTGCCTGAAGGAGATGATCTTCTAATGTGGACACATCCGATCATCTGTTCATGACTTGACAGATCTTGAGAGCCTGCTGTATGCCAGATACAGCCTTCAGGCTCTTCCGACTCCTCCTCCTGGCCTATAAGTCACTACCCTGCTGTTCCCTGACACAGCTGCATTCCCTACCACTGGTCTTTCCTTTCATGACCCTGGACGTGGGCCTAGTCTGTTCCTTGTGCTGGCAGCTCCCCTTCCTTCTTGTCATGGCAAAGTTCTCCCAGGCCCAGGTTAAATGTAATATCTCTGAGATAGCATCATCAGCCCTGATTGCAGCTATCACTGTCTCCTCCCTAGGTGCCTTAGACATAGCTTCATTGCATTGTCAAGGTCTCTATCTCTCTTCGCATGAGAGAGCCTCAAAGGCTGAGACCCTGCCCTGTATATTCCTTTTCCCCATAGGGCCTGGCACATAGCTCTGTATACAGTGCTGAGTTGATGAGAAGCTTTTATGGCCCTCCTCTCCCAGGTGCAGGGTCTCACCCGAGCTGGGCAACAGGCCTTTTGAATTGTCCTGGTCTCCTCTTGAAGCCTTGGTTTCAAGGGAAATCGTTTCTAGAAAGGGTTACCCAATCCAGAAACAGGGCCTGGCCCAGTCTTCTCCTGGGTATTATGGACCCCTAAGAGCCTAAAGTTTCTCCCTGCATTGTACCTGTCAGGGCCCTACCCCATTTTCTGCATCCTGATACTTCCCTGTTCTACCTGTCCTGCCCCTGGGCTCTGGGCAAGGAACTGTTAGTGGCTCTGAGCAGGGAACTGTTAGTGGTGGAGGATAGGGAACTTCTGATTCCCTGTGACCAAGGTGCTCTCGGAGTGACTCAGAGGGAGTTGCCACCTCCATGCACTACCCACCTGCACATTGTTCACAACTTGCCTGGCACAGGGGCAGGAGCAGGAGTCTCCTTTCTCGTAAAATCTGTCCTCTCTGCCTGGATGGCAGTTGACCCCCAGCTTTCTAGCACATTGCCTTCCCAGGCCACAGAGAACCCCTCCCCAGTAGGTGCTGTCTGTCTCTGGGCCTGCTGCTCTGAGACATCTTGCCCAAGCCTTCCTGTGCCAGGAGAAAACTGCCCCCCAAGCCCTGGGCACAGGGCCTTCCCCTGCAGAACCTCATGTTCCTTTATTTATGAGGGGCAGGCTGAAACAGGCCCCTCTAGCAGGTAGGGGGAGGTAGGTGCTGAGGAAAATGTGGAGGATGCAGCCGCCTAGATCCCATCTCTGCCAGCAGAGAACCAGCTAGGGAAGGAGGGGAGGGGCAACCATCATGGGGCAGCCCTGGGTCAGTGCAGCGATGGGGCACCCAGAATGCAGTGCAGCTCCCAACCTGCCAGGAAGGCAGGACAGACTTGAATTCTCAGGGCTCCCTACTGGAGCTAGAAGTGCAGAGAATAAGGCAGTGGTCCTGGCTCCTCCAGGGAGCACCCCTTCAGTTCTCCCAGAGCCTCTTGTGTATCTCTGAGGCCTGCCTCCCTGAGGTCACCCAGCAGCCAGCAAAGCCAGGGTCCTTGTTTCTCTTCCCTTGCCTCTTTCTTATTCCTCAAAGGACAGAGGCTCTCTCAGAGCCCTAACCCTCCTTTTTATAGGTCTTACACACCAGGATGTGACGAGCCCATCCTTACAATCCTGGCTCTTTTCCCTTCAGATACCCTGTGAGCCTTGCATTGCTTTGTCCTGCTACTGCTACATCTGACATATATAAGGAAAGCCCCTTTGAGTTCAGCTGTGTGTGACAAGAAAAATCAGGCTCTAGGTCTAGGTCCCCCAAGCAAATGACTTCTGACCCTCAGATGGTCCATTGCCCAGCTCAGCCAGTGTGCAGGGAAGTGAAAGAAGCCTTGTCCCAGAGAAACTGGGGTTTGTGGCATCTAATTAGACTGCAGCAGGAAAGAAGAAGCTGTCTCAGTCAGAGGGGCTTCCAGGACTCTGTTTAATGAAGGGAACAAACTCTAATTGACAGAAGAGGGCTATGGGCAAACACCAGACCAAGGAGACAGAGACCAGCTTGTGCCAGGAAGAGTATGTATGGTCAAGCAGCTGTTGCCACATCGGTGAGGACATCACCGCAGCAATAGGATTGACTGATAAGACAACCTTATAGCATCCCCGTTGAGAGGATCTTAGGGTAAGGATGTCTGGGAAGATGCTCACCCCCAGAGGCAAAGGCAGAGATTGTGGGCCAATTTGCATCTCCTCAACCATCAGCCCAGCCTCTCTGTTTGCCTCCCCTTTTCCTCCTTATCCCATCAGCTTCCTGGCTCAGCTTTACGTCCCTGGGGCTTAGGGCAATGACAGCTTCACTGCCCTCTCTCATATGCCACTTCCATATCAACCTACTTCACATAGTCTGAGAATCTGATTTTTCAATTTGGCACTAAAAAGAGGAGATTACTTTATGTAAAGAAATTGTTCATGCACCTTTTGCTTCTCCTGGGGACTAGGTTGGGATCCTGCCCTTATGCCAATCTCATACTGGCCCCTGTAGGGCATTTGGGCAGGGGGAGAGGTAGAAGATGTCTACAGTCCCTTATAGAGGCCAGCCATCCTGGGGTAGGTGCTGGAAACTCTTAGAAGGAAAGAGAGGCTTGAATAGGGCTTCAGAATGAAGAGGGGAATAGGGCCAGGTACCCTGGGATCACAGCCCTGCCCTGTGTCCACAAGTCTCAGCATACAGGGTCTGTGTGCAGAGCTCTCCAAGTGGGGGCTAACCCCAGCTTTGAGCTTCTAGAGATAGCCCTCATCCTCACCAACTATAGCTCCTGGTTCACTTCTTCTTTTGCCTTACTGGGTGCCTTTGGCCATATCAGGAAGCCTCTCTAGGGATCAGTTTTCCCATCTGTAAGAAGATTGGCCCTAAGGATCAAGCCTAGGATCTTTTTGTTCCCTGAGATATACAAACTCCTGGCATACAGAAGGCACTCACACAGTATTAGTTGAATGAATGAGTGAGTAAACAAATGAAATAAAAACCCCTCAAAGAGACCACAGAGTGTCCCTTAGTGGCAGGGCTGATTTGCAGGCAAGGGAGAGCCACAGGTTTAGATGGAAGTCTGGGCACAGTTGCCATGAGGACCTGTCAGACAGTGGCTCTTCAAGTATCTGTGTATCCAGAGTGACAGGCTGCTGCTGCTCAGAGAGGGCAAGCTGTCTGGGAATGAGGGAGATGGCCATGTGACTTCCAAAGGGGCCTGGATTTCCTCCCCCAGAAAAATGTTAGAAAAATTTTAGAAAAGTGTGTGTTAAGAATCATAGATTTAGAATGTGTGAGTAGCTATAAGCCCACCCTGGGTTGTCCTGAGGGCCCAGGTCTTCCTGCACTGCAGGAATTTGTGTTCCACCAGGACCCCAGAACTGGCTGGGCTGAGATCTACCTCCCTATCCAGCCTGCACGGCCAACTGTAGCTGTGTAGGGAGAGGTGACCTCTGAGTGACCATTGGAGAGTCACAGCCAGCCCTGGCTCACACCTCTTCCTCTCTTATCCCCTCCCTAACCAGAAAGAACTCACGACTACAGTTCAACAAGGTGAAGGTGGAGGACGCTGGGGAGTACGTCTGTGAGGCTGAGAACATCCTGGGGAAGGACACCGTCCGGGCCCGGCTCCATGTCAACAGCGGTAGGTGGGCCCCCAACGAAGGGAAGGGTCCTAGAGTGGTTTAACACAGCAAGCCAGCTGCCCCCAAACCTGGGGCCACACATGATCCGTCTTGCACTCAACTCCTCTCCCTCCTGCTACTGCCGTATCAAGCCCTAGATCTCAGTCGATTCAGAGAAATGCAGTCGAAGCATAAATGTTTAGCTTTGTTATCTGGGCCTGGAAGAGCCGCCAGCTCTCATTTTAAATACCCTGAAAACTAAATATTTTGAAATCAAGAGGTGGGGGTGGGGGGAAGGATATTTTTAGAAGGCAATTATAGGAGGCTGTGCTGCCAGGAGTTGGGCTAAGGGGAGAGGCAGGCTGGGGGCGTGTGCAAGCAGACTGCCTGCTGCCTGCCGGACACCTAGATGCAGGCTGTTGTCTCCACTGGGCCATGGGTAATATACGTGGGTGCCTGGGGCCCCTGAGAGCAGTCCCTGTTCAGGGAGAGCAGACCCCTCTCTCTTGAGTCATCTTTTCCTTGAAGCCTTGCAAGATCAGGACCTTACAGCACCTCTTAGCTTCTTGTCTCTACAGTGGCAGATGCAGCTTCGGAGCAGAAGCTACCTTCCTGCTGGGCTGTCCTCTCAGGTCCAGGTCTTTCCCTTGATCAGGAAGTTACCTCTCCTCTCTGCCAAAGCTGCCTGTGGTCAGGGAGTCTTCCATTCCAGCCTGGATGTTCCAAATCACTTTCCTCCTCCTGGCTCTCACAGACTGAGCATGCCATTTGGCTACCTATTGGGGTTTGTTTCCTGCCTGCCCCTGTCAGAGCATCTAATCCTATATCTGTTGTCACCCACCTGTTTTTCCATCAGATAGTGTTGTAATACTTCCTAAACCCAGTGTGGTCTAAAAGAGAACTGGTAACCCTGCCAATGACCCTCTGATGAAAACCTAACTCAGACCTTGTCTGTCCTACATTGCTGAGGGGTACCCCTGTTCTCTCAGCCTCTTGGACTCCTTGTCTGAGTCTCTATATCCTGGTCAGTCTTCCTTCTGGATCTTTCTTTTTTTTTTTTTCTTTTCTTTTTTTTTTTTGAGACAGAGTCTCACTATGTTGCCCTCTGTAGAGTGCTATGGTATCATACCTAACAGCATCCTCAAACTCTTGGGCTTAGGCAATTCTCTTGCCTCAGCCTCCCAAGTAGCTAGGACTACAGGTGCCTGCCACAATGTCTGGCCATTTTTTGTTGCAGTTGTCATTGTTGTTTAGCAGGCCCAGGCTGGGCTTAAACCTGCGGGCCCCAGTGCATGTGACCAGCACCCTAACCACTGAGCTACAGGCGCCAAGCTCTTTCTGGATCTTTCTCACACCTGTGTCTTTAACTCTAACTATACTTCCAGGATAACACTGGCTCAGGTTTCATCCCTACTCAACTGAACCAGAGCAATGGCCTTTTATGGCACTTTTATCCCAGCAGAGCTACAGAACAAAGACTTTGTTCTAACCAATCTGGTCCAAACAATCTTTCCTTCCTAACCACAATAGTACCCTTTTTACATCTTATTCTTGCTTTTTCTCCCAGGTCTCCCAGGAAGCTTTTCTCCTTGACCACCCACTTCCCTATAGTGTTATGCCCAGCTAGGACCCCACTCCCGGGCCACATCTTGATCAACCATGGTCTGATGGCATCTCATAAATTCTAGAGCAGCCTTCAACTATCATACTATTGCTGAAATTTCTCTGTAGGTATGACCTCCCCATGAAATTGTGAGCCTTGGGAGTGAGGCTGGGACTCCCTGAGAGTTTCAGTAATAGCTACTTAGTGAGCCAGGCTCCATATCTCCGATCCCTTTCTCAATCTATTTTATAAATTATGAAAAGCTCAGAGAGGTTAAATATTTAGCCCAAAGTCAAACAGCTGGTTAATGATAGAGCAGTACAAAATAAAAGTTGTTGGCAAACAGCCATTGAACTCTATGGGCTATGTCTAACCTGTTTGTCACTCTAGCCCCACGGGCTAGCACTGGCTCATAGTGAATATTTTTCTGCTTCTCACATGGCATAGCCTGGCTGGAAACTGTGGGGTTGCCTGGGCTACCACTCCTCTCAAACTGTTCCAAGCTTGGAAAAGGGGCTGTTCCTGGGGTCTAGCACCTGCTGTCTCTACCCTAATGTGCAGACATTCTCAGCTCCACTTTTGATCTGGTGCTTCCTATTTCATCAGTCTAAACTTTCTTGGTAAGAACTGACTTAAATCTATCTTGAGGAATTTATTTACTGATTTATAAAACCGAGAAGCCCAGAGATAGAACTAGCTGCAAACATGATGAAGTCCAAAAACTCAGAGGAGGAGGGTTCAAGACACTTTTGCCCACTGTGTGTTGACCTCAGTCTTTCCTGCTGTTAAATGGGCTTCTCTCATGTTTGGGGAATGAAGTGGAAAGAGGAGGCCATGGCCACAGACAGGCTTACACCATCCCAGCCTACGACCCAGAGAAAAGACACAGTGCCATCTTTATATGCGTACATACAGTCACAAGGATGGTCATGTGCACTGCTTGGGCGCCATGGGATGCCATCTTTGCCAGGCTATCTGTATGTGTGCAGAGGCACAACTGAGAGGAGAGGCAGAGTGCTGGGACTGAGGGTCTTGCCAGAACATCAGGGGAAGGCACTTACTTCCCTAGAGGGGTAAGAGGAAGAGGCTGCTAGGCAGAAACCCAAAAGAGAGCCCTCTCTCTGACAGAGGTGTGGACCTGAAGCTGGAGAAGGTGGTGAGACCTATCAGATAAGCCATCCAGCCTCATAGGTGGGCTCCTGTCTGCCCTCATCAAGCCAAGATCTGATCAGTTTGGGAACCAGACAGTGGATTGGGCCAAGCACTGAGGATGAATCTGAACCAAGCTTTCTACAGGGTCTTTGCCTCTTACCCCTCCTGCCTGGCAGAAGAGCTGCACGACAGAGCAGTAGAGAGAGTTCAGAGAGTTCATTAGTCCCAGCTGTGTGCCCTACAGCACTGAGCAACTTACTCCAACTCCCTCGTCTTTGGTTTGCTCATTGTGGGGCTGAGCTAGATGATCTTTAAGCCCCTTCCCCTGAAAATTCAGAGGTTCTGAGTTTGATGAAGGCTGACATCTTATGTACACCAGTACACACACTGTACCCCTCTTCTCCTGCCCTGTGTAGTCCATGATAGGAGGCCCCTGCTGGGGCTCTTTTCCTGGGCAAAGATGCCCAGGCCCCTTGTTTACCCTGGAACCCAGGAGCAACCTGCAGCAACCACACCCTGAGGAGGGGGTGGAGGGCAGACAGCTGTGTCTGCCCCCTCTGACTCATACCAAGGTGGGTTGGCTGGCCCGCCCAGGCCCCAGGGTAACCAGGGCTACAAGGGTGGGGCGGCCAGAGAGGGAACAGGAAGGCTGTCAAGGGACAGAAGGCTGCTCAAGAAACATCATTTTGGCTCTTGGCTGGCCTGCTCTGTTCAGGTGGACCTGATGCACCTTCCCCAAACTGGAGCAGGCTTTCCTTGAAGTCACAGCTCCACCAGCCCATAATAGGCTTCCTGTCTTCCTAAGCTAGCTGGAAGGATGAGGAGGAGTCAGCAGAAAGTTTGTGGTGCATGTAACAGAACAGTCAGCTTGGTCTAACCTGCTTCTGAGTTAGGGAAACCAGCTGCCTCATCCCAAGAGAAAGGGAACTGGGAGGAACTAGCAATGAGGAGGCTGTACTAGTCCCAGGTTGTCTTTGCCCCAGAAGACGGGCAGGTTTGACCTGGGTGTCACAGGACCATGGAAGTTCTAGAGAGGCCTCTGGAAGTTCTAGAGAGGCCCTGTCCCTTACTCAGGGCTTTAAAAGTACAAAGTAAAAGTTGTTGGCAACTGTTGGCTTAAACACACCTGAACCTATTCAACTACACTTTGTGCTGAGCTCTGGGGAGTCACATTCTTGGCCCCCCATAAAGTCCCTCAAGTGGCAGGAAGCTAAAACCTAAACTCACAAGTATCTGCCTATTCTAACAGACTGAGAGGAAAGATAGGCAACTTTACCAAAGGGAGAGGGGAACCCCAGACAGGTAGGAAGGAGCCCGGATGAGTGAAGGGGATAGATGATCTGAATCTTGGAAGATAAGCGAGGGCCAAAAACAGTCACCACGTGGACAGCAGGGAGGCACACCTCCATAGCCCCTGTCCTAGTCTCACTGTCCTAAAGGTCCTCCCTCCCCCAATAAACTTACACCAAAGAACTGCAGTTGATAAAGGCTCCCTGGGCTTACTTCTCCCAGGCATTTTTTTTAAATTAATTTTTAGACATATAATTTATATGCCATTAAATTTACCTTTTTAAAGTATAAAATTAAGTGGTTTGTCGTATATTCACAAAGTTGTATAATCATCACCACTGGTTTCAAAACATTGTTATCACCCCCAAAAGAAAGCCATTCCCCACGTTTCTCTCCTCCCAGCTGCAGACAACTAATCTACTTTCTGTCTCTGTGGATTTGCTTGTTCTGGCCATTGCATATAAACAGAATCATACAACATGTGGTCATTGTGACAGGCTTCTACTTAACATAATGTTTTCAAGTTTAATCCATGTTGTAGTATGTGTCAGTACTTTATTCCTTTATTCCTTTTTATGGCTAAATAATTTTCCACTGTATGAATATACCACATTTTATATATCCATTCATATTTTAGATTGTGGGGTCACTTGGATTGTTTCTGTATTTTGACTATTATGAATAGTGCTGCTATGGACATTTGTTTACAAGCTTTTGTGTGAGCCTAGGAGCCTAGGTTTTTAATTTCTTGGGGATATATATAGGAGTGGAATTTCTGGAGCCCCTGGGAATTCTATATTTAATTTTTTTAGGAACTCCCAGACTGTCTTCTTTTTTTTTTTTTTTTTTTTTGAGGCAGAGCCTCAAGCTATCCCCCTGGGTAGAGTGCCATGGCATCACAGCTCATAGCAACCTCCAACTCCTGGGCTCAAGCGAGTCTCCTGCCTACACCTCCCAAGTAGCTGGGACCACAGGCGCCCGCCACAACGCCCGGCCATTTTT
>CAUYQV010039375.1:0-25517 GCA_963574575.1 Galagoides demidoff | reverse complement strand
CAGGTTCGAGACTCTTCCTCAGTGTGCATGCCAGGAGAGTCCAGGCTTCCTGGGGCCTGAATAAGGCTCGTTCTCAGCTTGCATGCCAGGAGAGTCTGGGTTTTCTGGGGCCTGAATAAATCTCACCTCTTGCTTTTACATCGGAGTGTGTCTCGGACTTGTCTGCTGAGGCCATTTGGGAGTATTTTTCGGGCATAATAAAGGCAGTCCTGCCACCCCAGCCTTCTACTTATCAGGATGGACTTGGCGCAGGATTCCAGGGTCTTGGCCTTTGACAGGAGAACCAGGATGAGTCACCAGGCTTGTGAAATACCCAGTGTGGGGTTATGAAAGTCAGTTGAATGTGAGAGCACCCTTGTGTGTGATTCACCCTCTTGTGAATCACCTGGTATGTTGGCGAGTCACCAAGCATGAGTCATTCTGGTGAGAATCACCTAGTGTATGAGTGAATCACTAGGTATGAGTCATTTTGGTGTGACTCAGCTGGTCTATGGGTGAGTCACTGGGTATGAGTCACCTGGTGTATGAGTGAGCTACCAGGTGTCAGTCATACCATAGGTCCAAAGACAGGGGGCCCCTCCCCATGGGGACACCTAGGCTGCCACCTCTGGACAATACAAACCAATACTCAGCAGCCACAAGGCCTGCGTAGACCCAGCTCTTTGGGTTTCTATGCAGAGAGAGTTTCCCACCCCCACCCTGCCTGCCTCCTGTGAGCTTTTCCTTGGTTCTCTATGGGGGGCCTGGACCCTTCCTCATTCTTCTTGACTCTCACAGCCTGAAACAAGGCACAACATGGTGCAGGCTTTAAGAAATCTAGTCATCAAGTCCTTAGTTCACTCAGCCCCTTTGTTCATTTAGTCAAGAGCCATGTAGAGACCAGGTGTGGTGTGTGTCTGAGAGACACCCCAGGAGCCCCATTCAGTTGGGCCTCCGACTCAGAGGACAGCCTCCTGCAAGGGTCTCCACACCAGGCAGTAACACAGATGTCTGAGCAGGAGTCCAGCTGAGCTATCCTTCCCCCAGTGACTCACGCATCCCAAGTCAGAGCCGTTTCCTCTCCCACCACACACATACACCAGAGGACAAGGATGGCCACATGCTTGTTCCAGGGGGCAACAGAAGACCCACAGCCTGCAAGATGGTCTCCTGAGCTTCTGAAGTCCTCTCAGGTAGACTCACTGGGAACCCCTGCCCAGGAAAGGGAGCATTCCCTAAGCAGACCCCAATTCTGTTCAACAAGAGGGCTTCGCGACCAGGGCTTCTGGGCCTTGGCGCTGCCCCTTGTGGGGAACATTCCTTTCCTGTTATCCCTGTCAGCCACCTCTGAAGGGGGCATGAAACGGTGCCTTTTCCAGGGCTGACTGTCCCAGCCTATCTGCTCCCTGGGGAGGGTTGATCCAGAGGTCATTATGAAGCTTAGTTACAAATCCTTTTGACCCAGACTTTTCATTTCTTTGGCAGGACATCTCTCTCAGAAACCTAACAATCCAGTCTTCTCTTATTTACTTCTAGTAACTCCATGTACCACGATCACACAGTTCTTCCGGAGAAACGCCTCCCCTCCCCTCTTCCTCTCTTCTCAGTCCTTCCACCCCATCCCCTTAATTTTCACTTTTCTCCATGGCCTGTCTCCACCAACCAAACGATTTGTTGGTTGTCACCTTAATCCATTCAGAGATTTTAAACAATGGGAGTGATAAACTTTTGTTTTGGTACTTACTATAAGTCTGAGTTTTATCTGTCCTTTTTTGCTCAAGCATTTCTTAATATTAATTTTTACTGTTTGAAACTGAAAAGCTGTTGCCTTGACCAACTGTACAAGTCCCTGGATTTTTTGACTCTCTATTCTCTTCCATGTTCAGTGGACACACACTACTAACATTCTGTTTTGTGAACTCTTCCTTTAAACCAGGAGTTCTTTGGAGGAATGACACATTTTTCTAGCTATCACAAGGAGTGTTGTGACCAAATATTTCACCACTGCACAACGTGGACCACTGTCCTCCCAGCCCCTGATGTTCATTCCCATAGGACTGAAAACTCAGGGAGGAGTAAATTGAATGAGTGGGGAATAAACGGGGAGAGGAAAATTAGCCAGAATAATCTGAGATGCTTATTAGACCTACACGGTGAGTAATTCTTGTTCAGGGATGAGTGAGGTTAATGATGAAGATTTCAGTGTGGAAGTTACTGAACTCTTGCTTGTGTGCATACCAAGAAACATGAATAAATAAGGGATGATTTTATCCTGAAAATTTTTTTTTTTAGTTTAAAATCTTTTAAATGAAGTATTTTTTAAACTAAACACAGCACTGTAAAATTTGTTATTCCCATTGCAACGCTCTATTTCTTAGCCCCACCCTTCAAACATGAGCAGCATGGCCTCCAAGAACTCCAGTACCAGGAGAAATAATTCCATCTCCAAGTTTGCCAGAGAAGATAAAAGCCAGGGAGTCTCCAGTCACCCACGATGATCTGCATTCATTTCAGGTTTAACAATCTCCGGCTGTATAACTATAAATTAAATGCACCATGCCTCTTTTATTATAGATACTCTGAAATATTAAAGAAGGTTAATAATTAAAGCTAATCTTGAACCGGTTCAAAGCTCCAGCACTAATGATTTGGGCCACTCAACTATTTCTGAAACTTCCCTATCATGTGGGTTCCCCCTCTGCATCAGTCCTCACGTCACCCCCGAGTAGGGACGATCTAAAAATAACAACAGGAGCTGCATCACTTCAATACATCTTTAGAGATAATTCCAGAAGCTCACAGAGGTTTCACTCAATGGCTTTCACTCTTCTAGGCTCAGGTAGACCATCACTTTAAAGTATTTAGGGTCTTTTTTCAAAACAGACATGAGTGTCATCCATGTACACCAGCAAGTTAGCAACATGGCATTTAAACAGTTCACTGTCCAGGTAAATCATCTGAGCCCTGAGTCCTATTGTAATCCAGCCTTCTTTCCCCTGCTCACTCCTGTTCCCCAGCCTTCACCTGTTCCCCCCTCCCTCTCCAGCTTATTTCCCTCCTCCTCCCTTCTCCCCCTAGAGTTGACTCCAGGAACAAGGCAAGTCCCTCCACCCCCCAGGGTGGCCGAGAACACGTTCCCAGGCCCCCTTCTTCCTCCTAGAGTTGCCAAGAACAAGCTTCCGGTACAAGGAAAAAAGTCCCAAGTTTCACAAAATCCCCAAGTTCTCAGTAGATAAACAATGGTGGAAAACTCACTGAGACTTGATTAATTACTGTTGTATAACCATAAACATTGTGATATAAAATGTATCCATTGTCATCTGAAACTGTATTAATTATCATTCCATTGCTGTATCTATGACTACCTGAGTAGTAACCCCCCTTAACCAGTCACCTTTCGCTTCTGTAATATGCTTACACAAAGCCTATAAAAGGTAACTCACCCTCACACCTGGGGTGCTGACTGTCTCTCAGAGCAGCAGCCCCTGCAGCAGGTAAAATAAATTACCAATTAATTAACCTAAGTGGGAGTCTGAGTCTATTTTTCCAGGTCCCCTAAGTTATTTCAAGTCCCAGCCTGAATGAAGTATCTACTGTGCATCTTTTTCCAAATTCTGCTTTAAATCTAGGTATTCATCTACCTGGTCAAAAAATGGCACCATATGCCTGGGACCTGATAAGAGCTCAGTTTTATTCCCAGTCTGATCCAAAGTGACCTCCAAGTATCATAAAATTAAAAAGAAAAATGAGCCTGCTCGTTGATTACCTGCATGACTACTCAAGAGCTGCTTCACGTGGCACCAAGGAGCGGAAGGAACACTAGGTCATTTTGCCCAGAACAAGATTCCAAACTTAAAATGCAGTCCATAGCTAAAGGAACACTGTAAAAACCATAGAAATAGTCTAGGAGAAACATGCATTCATCTCCAGATGCCTGTTGCAGAATCCTGGGTCCTGGTGAAACACCCCATCGTTGTATGCTCTGGATTGAAGTGTGACTTCCGCCTGGTGAGAAACTGGATTAGTATGTCTCTGAGCGAATAGCGTTGGGACCTAAGAGGAGCCATGAGGTTCAGAAGATGCCCAGAGGAGAAACATGCTCCCTGCATAAGTAGTCACACAGTGGAATCCAAGTAGATTTTTGTCCTGTTCAATTCTAATTTCCTCAAAGTTCTCTCATTCCTTTGTTTCCTTGACACTTTTCATGCAGGCTTTGAGGGAAGGCAGGGTCTCCCTCCTATTACCTCACTTGTCCTCAGTTGCTTTGTTCATAACATTTTCTACTACCTGTCCTGGCGTGTCCTTTTTCGTGTTCTCCCAGGCCACCCTCCCCAGCCTGCAACGTCCATACCACAATACTCATGGCTCTTACCTTCCAGAGTCCTTTTGGATTATCTGTTTTTTAAAAAAAATGCACGTGCCCACATGCACTCAGAGTTTTCCATTCAGTTCAGGAAAGACTCTGGGTTGAGAACCCCCCAGTCACCTGTCTGCTGGTGATTCTCAGCTCCCCACTCCCCACCCAGAGCCCTTCCCGGGACTCCCAGACTACAAGCCTCTGTAAGGACAGCGAGGGCACTGCTGTCCACTGAACCCCCGCACCTGCATCATAAGAACCCAATGGACAATTGCTAAATGGTGAAAGGAATTTTGTCTTGTAAAATTACATATTTTTTAAATCCAGAGAAAAGTTTGCAAAAGTGCATATAAGGTATAATCTTCATGGTGGAAGAACGCACTTAGGAGAAGGCATTGGAAGGAGATACGTCAAAATTTGCCTGTAGGATATTTCTATTTCCAGAGAATAACATTAAAGGTGATTTTAAAAGTTTATTGTTTAAACTTTGTTGTATAATTTAGAAAAACAGATAAAGCAGGATATTTTAGTCATATTTGCTCTCATGAAATTCTTGGAAGAATGAAGAAGTAAATCCCATGTCTCCTGTTCTCCTCTCCATTCTCCTCCCCCTCTTCTCCCTGGATCAGACCCTGATACTCCAAGGTCTGGGTTCCTTCTCATGGAGGTCATGGAAGACTTGTTGTGCTTAAGGATTCCCAAATTAAGTTTCCAGGGATCCTAAAGTCAACCTGTACCATGCCTTGTTTGGGGAATCCAGGTCCATTAAAGCAAGTGGTCCAGATGGAGTGGTGGCAGAGAGGTAGGATGGATGGATGTAGACGATCAAGAGGGGTACAGGTTACCTCTCCCCCAGGAGGGGGCTTCCACAAGAACAGAGACCCATGCTGCACTTGGCTGTGTTATCCCCCAGGGAGCTGGGCCCTGAGAAATGCAGGCTGGAGGTGGCAGTAGACCAAGGTCCATGAGACCACATTGGAGCCCTCTGAGTGACAGATGCTGGAACCAAGTGCAGTGTAAACTGTGGAGCCCCAGCAAGGCTGACAGGCCCCTAGGAGCTCCAGACAGCAGCAGGGGCCTCCAGCCATAACTGAGAAACCACATTCCCAATAACCTGGTTTAGTTCAATTTAGAGAAATACAACAAAACCCAAGGCTTTGCCTATGTGGCAAAGACTGTCTGCCCTGTGCCTGTGTGGAACCGGGTGTCATTTGGTATGCTTGGCTGGTGGTTATTTTCTGCCACTACCTCTGATGGAATCAACTTTTGGATTCCCAGCCATAAAATACCTAAAGCTGAAGATACCACGGGAGGAAGCCAGTGGCTTGTCTGCAAGCTGGCTCCTTGGAGCCCACCACAGAAGCAGAACGGAGCAGGCCCCTCTGCCTACCTGGCTGCCCACGACCCCCCAGAGCATCTGGCTGCCCACCTGGCTGCCCACAGCTCCCCAGAGCATCTGGCTGCACACCCGGCTGCCCATGGTCCCCCAGAGCATCTGGCTGCCCACGGCCCCCCAGAGCAGTTCTGCTTTTGCATCTCATGGAATTCAGTTCTCTAGAAGGGTCCATTCACCTGAGGAAACACTAGCCTCCCACCCCCGTGAAGCCCAGAAAGAGAAAGTTATTTCTTGCCCTGGAGAAATACAGCAGAGCACAGATTAGAAGCTGAGATTTTTTTCTTTTAATTTCAGATCAATACGAATAGACATACAATTAGGTTACATTGTTTGCATTCGTTAGGTGTAGTCGGAATTGTCATTGAGCCTTTCACCCTGGAGGTGTGCCCTGTACCCCTAACACTGTACCCCATAGGCAGGAGCTTCCCAAGCCTCCTCTCTCCTCCCCTCTTCTTGAATTTAAATGTTTTCCCCCAGTCAGGCGTGTCGTTGCTTATCCATTAGTTTCATGTCAGTACTGAGTTCACTGCTTTTCCATTCTTGTGACACTTAGGAGGACGCTGTCCAAATCCTTCCAGGTAAATACAAAAGGGGACGTCTCCAGGTTTCCTTATGACTCTAGAGACCTCTGACCCTCACCCAGGACTCTTTTCATCACCCTCCCTCCACTCCAGGGGTAGAGAATCTGAGGAGTGCGCCTCTGTGTAACGGGAATTGGCTTGGCTGTATCTGTGATTCCCAGAAGCAAGTATGGAAAGTCTCTGGCAAAAAGAAGGGCGTTAAGCAGATTTCCACAACCATTCATGTTCAAAGAAAAAGAAAGCTTCGTATTCGTGTCAGCCTCTTCAGCCCCAGGGCCGACTGTCGTCAGGCAAGTGAGCCACGGCACCCTTTTCCTGGGGCGCACTGAGGCTCCTGCCCCGTGTACCTGCCGTGGTAGACCCGGGACCGGTGTGTTTAACTTTCATCCCTACCCTCTTCTAGAACCTCAAGACCAGAAAACCAAAGACAGACATCCCAGCAGCAAGGGCCCCAGACATGGTTGGAGTTCTGATAAGTGAAAGCAATCTTTGTTTGGACCTGAGTCCCATGAGAGGGGAGGCCAAGCCAGGTCCCTGCTGGCTGAGGCTCAGGGCCAGCTGCGCAACGGCAGCTTCTGAATCTGTCGAGTGGTTTCCAGCTCCGCCGCGGCCTCAGTGGCCGGTTTCCATGTTCCCAGCCGTGGCATCCAGAGACTTCTTCATCTTGGTAGAGTGATTCTGGGGGTAAAAAGTTTTTCCTAGGCAACTAATCTCAAGTTGCTAGACCAAGGAGTCCATCTGCCTGTCACCCAAGCCACTCAACAGAGAAGCGGAGGAGAGACCAACAGTTTCACTTTTATTTACAGAAAAGCCAGCAATTCGAGAGAGCTGGGGGGCTGTCTCCTCAAAGAACTTCTCTGCCCCCCCCCCCGTTTCTCTTTGTTATTTGTGTATTCTCACAGTTCACACTAGTAATGTTGTTACTCATTACAGTATACAACAAACAGATTTCCCCTCCTGGTTACAAAGTTACACATTTTTTTTTTTTTTTTTTTTTTGCAGTTTTTGGCCAGGGCTGGTTTTGAAACCGCCACATCCAGTATATGGGGCCAGTGCCCTACTCCTTTGAGCCACAGGTGCCACCCACATCTTCCTATTTTTAAGCGGTTATATCTTCAAAGAATTTAGTCAATACGTCACTGGGTAGATACAATGCCCTGGGTCCTTGACCATGGAATCTAGTTCCCCAAATTATCTAGGACAGTAGGCCTTGGAAGTGAATAAACAATCTCTATGTCAGCACCTAGGCTCATCTGGCCTTGTTGAGGCCTGACCAGCAGCGCCCTGCAGGGAATTGCTTGTTCAGGTTAACAGCAGCTGGTAACAGCCACTTCCAACTATTCTGTAAGCACCTAATTCCCTAAACTAAAAGCACATCTGCTTCACCCAGCTTGGTGGATTCAGTTGCCTGCAACTTAACTTACTGAACTTTGGCATTTTTGCCAATTTGGTAGATAAGGAAAGCATTGTATTCATTGCAGTTTTAATTTGCTTTTCTCTCAACATGACTAAAGTTGAAAGTCTTCTTCTGAGTTTAAGGGGCATTTCTATTTCCTTTTCTGCAAACAATCGGTCCATTTTTAAGAGGCTGTTTCTTGCCCCATTATAACCCTTACTCTCCTATTATATCTCCCATTAGTTTTATAGTTTTAGTTTTCACACTGAGGTCTGTAATGTAACTGGATTTTCCATGTGGGCCAGTTTCCCAGGACTATGTGTGTTGATTCATGTGCATCTCTCATCAGATATCATAAAGGCAGGAGTCGCTCCTAAGCCATTTCTGCTGTTCTGTCAGTCCAGTCACCTGTTTTTCACCAGCTCCACCCTGATCTGGTTATAGCAACATTACAGGACCTCTTCATATATTGCAGGAAAATCCTACTTGTTTTTCTTTCCCAGTAATATCTTAATTATTTATAAGCATTATTCTTCCCTTTAAGAATTCTATGGACATTCTCAGAATATCAATCCAGAATTTGTATTGGGATTGTACTGAATTGCCAGACTAATAAAGGGAATATCAACATCTTCATGAAGTTAACTAATTAAATCATGAGTGTTTACTCAGATTTCTTTATGTCCTTTGATTAAGCTTTATATTTTTCTCTAACAATATTTTGTGTGGCCTCTAATAATTTTTAGGTACTTTGTAGGCTTTGTAACTATTGTGGATTTTTTTTTTTTTTTTGCAGTTTTTGGCCCGGGCTGGGTTTGAACACGCCACCTCTGGCATATGGGACCAATGCCCTACCCTTTTGAGCCACAGGTGCCGCCCTATCATGGATATCTTATTTGTCTATTGTAATGGTGGATTGTATTGTATTGTTCTTGATGTTGTGGATAAATGCTATTGATTTTGTAAATGGATCTTGTGTGCTTAAGTTATTTTATGTTTTCTATGTAGAAAATCTCCTTTAAATAGAGTTGTATCTCCTCATTCCAATGCTTATAATTTTTGTTCTTTCTCTTGTCTGATAGTATTTTCCAGAATCTTTTAAAACCACATAAAATCTGGCAGCAACAGAACTCATTCTTAATTTCTTCTTAATTCTAACGGTAATGCATCTAATGTTCCTACTTAAAGTATGATGTCTGCTGTAGGGTTTTGGTTTATAAGCTCTATTAAATTAAGAGCTGCTTTGCTAACGTGTTTTCCATTGCTAACTGGTGTCAAACCATTGGAATGGCTAGGTTGAAAAAGATAGACTGATGCATCATGTGTAGACAAGGCTGTGATACAGCAGCTGTGGGTGTGTAAAGTGGCACCACTGGAGCACACACGGCCAGCTCTTGTCTTCCTCAGCTCTGGCTGCAGTAACAAAATACCATTGTTAGGTGGCTTCAATAACAGACACTGATACCTTGCAGTTCTAGAGGCTGAAAATCCCAGATCAAGGAGCAGCAGATGCGGCGAGGGCCCACTTCCTGGTACATGAATGGTAGTCTTCCTACTGCATCCTCCCTGGCAGAGAAATGAAGCAAGTGCTCTCATGACTCTTGTGAGGGCACTGATAGTATTTGTGAGGGCTCTGCCTCATGACCTCATCTAATTTTTGTTATTTCCCAAAGGCCCCACCTCCTAATACCATCACATTGGAAGGTAGAGTTTCAACATAGGAATTTTCCATCTGGTTCATAGCTGTTCTCCACCCAGAATGCCTCTGTCCCTTTTCCGCGCTTCACAGCACTTTTGCCCCTAATTCCCCACACATGCAGCTCTTTTTTAGAGGATGGGCCACATGGACAGAGAGCCAGACTGCCGGGAGTTTATAGCCCACTTAGATAGCTCTTAGCCAACGACTGAGAGGTACAGGGGTATGAAAGCCCAGCATCCTTGCCCAGCTTGGCATGATTTGTGCTCCTGAGCTCTCTTGTGAGATCAGTGAAGCTCCCTCCACAGGACTTTGCCTGAAATCACAGCTTACCTGGGTTCTTCCCTTTGTCTGTCCTCCTTCCCTACTACCTTACCAGATTATTCTGAAAATGCATCCTTCATAAATCCCTCAAATGTGAATAGTCACCTCAGGTTTGCTTCAGACCCTTACTTATGACCTAAGACAGTCTCTTCAGTTAACTACATATAAAAGCTGAATATATGCAACTCCTACAATCCCAATTCCACCCTGAGACACCCATAGCAGAAATACATATGAAAATGTACCAAAAATAACACAAAAAGATCCAGACCAGAATTATTCTGAAAACAACCCACACTCAAATTATCTGAGTGGGTAATAAAATGCCATACATTGGGCGGCGCCTGTGGCTCAATTGGAACACTACACTGAAGAAAGAATGGGTGAGCTACAACTGCTCCCACCCAACAATCTGGAAGACTCTGAAGCATCTGATATGGAGAGAAAGAAGGCAGACATAGATTGGGGGGAGGGGGGAGGCAGGGCACAGCATATGACTATTTTTATGAAGTACAACCAGACTAAACCAATCTATGACCCCAACTTTATTCTTTTTTTCACATGGCTACTCTGTTGTCCCATCAATTGAATATACATTTTCTCTGCTGATCTGAAATCAAGATAGTGGTTACCTTGTCAGAAGTGAGATTAGTGGCTAGAAAGGACACAGAGGTGGCACTTAGGGTTATAGGTGCTGGTTGTCTAGATGCTTCCAGTTTATGACAATTCAACTATATACTTATGATTTGTATACTTTTCTGTAAGTATATTGTACATTGATACATTTGTAATTATAATGAGATGTTGAACTTTATTAAATTTTTCTCTGCATGTATTGATATTTCATTGAAGGATTCTTTTCAAATGTTGAATTGTCCTCATGCTTCTGAGATAAAAACCTTTCCTGGGACTGTTACATGAACTTGTTGATTTGGGTTATGATTTTTATGTCTTCTAAGTGGTAAGATATGCCTATAGTTTTTATACAGTTTTTGAAGAGTGGATAAACTATAAGCTGGGCAATTTGATATTGCTTTTCTACTTGATAGAATAGCTAGAATAAGATAATAAACATTACTGATAGTTTACTAGAACTCACAAATCATCTAGATTTGAGTCTTTTGGCGGGGGAGAAAGATTGAACACTCCTTTCTATTTATTGTCTATCAGAATGTTAGTGTTTTCTATTTCTTCCCTCAGTTATAGCATGTTCTAATTTTCAGAAGATGTGTCCATTTTGTCAGAATGTTCAAGTTTATTACCATAATTTCCTCTCATAATTACGTGATTTTGATTTTTTTACTGTTTTAAACTCTTACCCATCTGTAATTTATTTTGAGGTACTGTGATCTTGTGGTTCTAACTTTTTTTTTTTCACCTGACCACACAGTTGCCCCCACGTCACTTATTGTCTAATGTGTTTTTCCTCAGGGAAGTTGACTGGTGTCAGAGGAAGAGCTGTGAGTGGCAGTTCTATTGTGCACTAGAACATCAGTGGAACAAGAGGTGCCCAGACGGGGAAGATGTGAGCTCTCCTGCCTTTTCCTCCACTGAGAAAACAGAACAAAAGATGAAACAAACAAATATCCAGATAAGCTGGCCCAGACAGACCCCCTGCCAGCCTATCTCCTGATAGAGGGGACCCACTGGGGAGCCAGTCGCTTGGAATCAATCACACAGCAGGGAGCTCAGCAGAGGCATCTATTGCCACAGTTAGGAAATGAGATTGTTAGAACAATAGAGCTGGTAGCCCTGTTTTCTCCCTCTGTATTTTATCCTGCAATGTCATAAAAAGTCAGAAAGCACCTGCTACTTATTTTTCAGGGACACTACTTTGCGGGTGCATTGGGAAAAATCCCTAAGGCTCCAGATAGGGATTGCTCACCCTCTATAGCAGCAGAGAGATGGCTCCGGTCTCCAGACTGGGATGTGGGGAATCCCTGACAGGAACCTTCCCGTGGTGTGGGCAGAGCGGAGCATACAGTGAAACCCATATGTCACAAATCCAAGACACGAATGCCTGGATTGCTTTTAGAGTATTCATATTGAGGTGTGGAGTAATAGAAGGGAAATACACTCTCTCTGGCGTTCATCAGGAGGAAAGAGAGAGAAAAATAAACCTTTAATAATGGAATAAATGTACTTCCCTTAGGACTAACGGAACCGTTTAGGCTCCAGACCACTCCTGAACCAATGACAGATCACTAGGAAGCTCATGCGTTGATTGGTTTACATCTGCCTGCTTTGGCCAATCACAGTCAAGGGGGGGTGGAGCCATCGTGACACCAACACACACTTGCACTGGGAAGAAGGAACAATTGACGACATGCTGGAGAAGCAACCAACCGTGTTCACGACAGAATTCTTTTTTAAACTTTGTAATACTCTTTAATCATGATAAGATACATATAACATACAATTTACCATTTTAACCATTTTAAACTGTAGAATTCAGTGGCATTAATTACATGAACAATGTACAAACATCGCCACTATATTTTTCCAAAACATCACCACCTCCAAAGGAAAGTAACCATGAGGCAAAAACTCCCCACTCTCCCTTGCCCCCAACCCCCAACTATAATCTGCTCTTTGTTAATTGGCCTAGTCAAGATACTTTATATAAGTGGGGTCATACACTAGTGGACCCTTTGCACCTGGCTTACTTCACTCAGCATGTTTTCAAGGTAGATCCATGTTGTGGCATATACCAGAACTTCCCTCCTCCTTATGGCTGAATAATATTCCATCATATGTAATGTATATAACACATTCAGCTTATCCATTTACCTGATGATGGAAGCTTGTTTTTTTCCACCTTCAGACTATTGTGAGTAATTGCTAGGCAGGGACTAAATCTGCAGGTGGCAGATACAGGCCAGGAGGGCAGTGGGGGGAGAGAAGTAGGGGGAGGAGAGCTAACTGGGGGGAAGGAATTAAAGGAAAATAACACCTGTCATTCATGTATATCAATCATCTGGTAACATCTCACTCCTACCGAAACCCTCCCTCGACCAGGCCCATAAAAGAAAACCACTTGGGGGATGCATAATTCCCTGAAACTGGCCCTTTCCCCTTTCTGGGACATACTTTTGCTTTGTATATCTTCCTTATTTTCCTCAATGAAACTATCTTTGTGGAATTGCTTCCTGTCTACAATCACTCAATCACACAAATCCTGCTTGTGATTCTTCTAAGCCAGGGGGTCAAACAACCAGGACAACAGTCCACCAAGGGCTGGTCCTGACATTATGCTGCAATAACAAGTGAAGCACAGGGATCTGAGTTCCTGTTTTCAATTCTTTCTGGTATGTAACTTCTACTAGAATTGTTGACTTGTAAAGTAATTTTATCTTTAAGTTCTTGAGGAACTACCAATTATTTTCCACAGAAGCTTCACCATCTACTATTCCCACAGGCAATGAACACTATCAAGTTCCCTGATATTTTCTGCTCACTGAAATATGATGCTGGACACTGCTGTAATTTTTTTTATTTTATTTATTGTACTTTTACCTCCAGAATTCATTGGTTCTATTTAATAATTTCTATCTTTTTTGATATCCACGTTTTTCACATTCATTTCATCTCTATTTCCTCTAGTTCTTCACTCATGGTTTTCATTTTTTTCTTTGAGTCTATTTAATACAGTTGTTTAAAGTGTAGTAAGTCTAATGTCTAGTTGTCCTTAAAGATGATTTTTTAAATTTATTTTCTTCCTTTGAATAGACCATACTTTCCTTTTTATTTGTATGCCTTGTGATTCCTTTTCTTGAAAATTTAGCATTTCTATATTATAATACAGTAATTCTGGAAATGGGGTTCTCTTCCTTCCTCAGAGTTTACTGTTTTGTAATGATTGTTGAAGGCTGTTGCAGTCTATTAGGCGACCTTTCCAAATAATTTTTGCAGATATTCATTTTCATGTGTGGCCACTGAAATCTCTGTCCCTTAGCTTGTGATAAGCTTCTATTTTGATGGATGTTGCCTTGCATTTCAGGAGCGTTTTAAGTTGCCTTTTTATAATTTAGCATTCACTTTATTGTTATGAATCTTTGTTTTTTCAGAGTTCTGAAAAAGTTGGTTCTGACAGTTTTGCTTGTTTTTCAATGTTTCTATGGGGAAGTGAAGTCCTAAAGCTTCCTACTCCACCATTTTACTAGTGTCCAAGTCAACAGAATCCTTCCAAAGAGTGACTCTGTAGTGATATTTAATAGAGTCAAGGTCAGCCAAGGTCAAGCATCTGAAGAACCAGCATTTTAACTGAACTCCAATCCTAGGTAATATAAATATCTGTGATTGGTTAGTTTGCTTTGTGCAAGACGCCCTCCTAATCCAGTAATAGTCTTTGCTTCTGAATGTGTAGAGGAAGAAGATGTGTAGAAGGCCCCTGTGGTTCCTGGAACACAGGAAATATTCAATGATGTTAGCCTTTAACGCTTTTCATTATCACCACTTGTTATTAATTAATCAATATCACCTCACTTCTAAAGCTGACACTGACTCATCCACCCTATTCCTCCATTGCAAGAGTTAGAGCAGGCAACACAAAGGAGCTGGTTAAGACCTGGGTTAAGAGACAGAACTGCAGCCAAAGCCTGCTTTTTCACTTATTAACTCTGTGATTCTGATTAGGATACCAAATTCTCCATTCTCAATCCCCTATTCAAAATAATGGCAATGATTCTGCATTGCAACTCCTCGGGCTATTTTGAGGATGAAATGATCAACAATTAGTACCTAGCACATCATAAGTTCTCCATAAAAGATAAGTGTTGATGACAATTCCCCTGCCCATGGCCATGGGCTCACTCTTCAGACTTGACAACTGGCCTTATTTCTCATGTCCTTCTCACAGGTGCAGGTGGAACTGGTTTCTTTTTCTGCTTCTACCTGCTCCTGTCCCCTGTGATCAAGTCCCAGTCTCATCTAGTCCTGACCTGTGGTCTCATTCATGAAGTATTTTTTGGGAGGGGGCAGGGTTCTCATAACCCCTCAATGTGCACTGTCTCTCCCAAGTAGCGCATCCTGCCCTCCTTACCCCTGTATCTCCACCCTCAGTTACTCCTCTTCTTGGCTGTGGAATGTTCCACCAGTCCCTTCTGACCATTCTCCCTTATGTCACCCAAGACAGCACAGCTGGGGATAGAGTGGGAGAAGGATGGAATTTGTAAAAGAGTGGCCCATTTTCCCCTCCAGTGTGTCTCTTTGTCCTCCTAACTCCTCCAACTTCCCTGTTCAATCATCCAAACTTTTTCTGGATTTTGAGTTTCTAAAGTCTACAGAGAAAAAAAATGGCTTAGGCATATATGAGTATAATAGATTTAGTAGTATCCAGAAGGAGATGAAGGAGGGTTTTCCATCCTCTACCTCTCAAACTGGATAAGAACGTCTTAGTCTAGGGCAGTGGTTCTCAACCTTCCTAATGCCACGACCCTTTAATACAGTTCCTGTGGGCCGCGACCCACAGGTTGAAAACTGCTGGTATAGGGGGAGGGGTTGAGAGTTGGGATTTTAAAAGCCCCTCAGGGCAGAAAATTGCTCCCTCCTGTTAGAAAATAACAGAACTTTCATTTAGATTTAAGATATTCAAGAGCAAAGGGGAAAATTTGTCCCATTTCCCAGGTACAGCCCATGTGCAAATTCAAGGGCTCAAGGAACAAATGTCACGTGTTGTGTTCAGGGAATAGCACAGACCTGAAAGGCTCCTGGAATCACAAGAGATGACCTGGCAGTGGCCTAAGTAGAATGACCACTGAAGACAGGCAGGGCCAAAAGCAGCTGCACAGGGACTACTGTGAACAGATAACACTAAGGCTTTTGACTCCCAAGCTTATAATCCAAAAAGCACATCCAGACCCAAGAAAAACAGAGGAAGGCCAACTTGACTAAAGTCATATGTGTGCATCCTCAGCTCAATGTAAAAATTAAATTACAGGAAACATGCGACATTTCTTACCTTCCTGAGTTTGAGCTGCTACATAATCACCTCTAGAAAGGCCAAGGCCTATCATTTCTGTTTGATTTGTTTGCATTAGAAACAGCCTGATGGCTGGCCACCAAGGGGAAAGAACAGCTTCCAGGGCCAAAAGCACTACATGAAAAGTCACTCTGGACCCTGCCTGAAGATCTCGTATGGAACCCCCACTGGTCAAGTTCAACAGCAAGCAGAGGGCAAGAGGGACTGGAAGAAGAGCTAAGCACATAATTGGAGAGAGACCACCTTGGTCATTTGCAGAATCTCTTGTCCAAGGAAGAGAGATAGAAGATGAAGCCAGGAAATGAGCCAGAATCTTAGAAAATGCATAGTGAATCATACCAGAAGAATAAGGTTGCTAACAGTGGGGTGGGGTGGGGGGGAAATGAAGCAAGAAGTGATATATGGGAATAGCAAGAAGATCACTCTGTGAAGCCCAGACTTCCCACTGGGTTAAGCTTCTTTTTGAGATTAAGCTTCTCTGTGAGGATGGGTTTGGGTATGTGCCACCAAACCTATCCAAATCTGTTTGCCAGAGTACTCCACCCATATGAAAGAACAGCACTGTGGGTATCCTCAGGGATGTCTCAGGATCTAGCCATTGTGTCCAGTTGAATCCAGTTCAGAGAGCTGCTTAGGGAACTGTGGACTTGTGTTGTATTGAACTGCAATTGACTAGTTGACATAATATTATGCAATTTAATTGTCTATTTCTAATTTGCAATTATTGGAGCCATGTTTTTAAATCTCTCAAACATTTTCTTAGGCTTCTGAGAAGCTAAACAAAGGATAACAAGGGGAACTCTCTAAGTGACAGCTACAGACATGGCCTGGAGCAACCTATTCAAATGGAAGCTTGAGGGTGGAAGGCTTCAAGAGGGAAGTTGCTAGGAATAGACAAAGTATGTAACTGCTGGACCAGATTGAGAGACACTTCCAGATTGCTCACAAATATGGGACGAATAAGTCACAGAACATGGAAAGCTAATCAATTTTAAAAGAGTTAACCATTTACTTCTAGAAATATTATTGTACAAGAAATGCAGCATAGTCATAGACAAGTAGCTCACCTGTGAATAATATTTACATAATCATGATAATATAAGCGTAGAATATTGATTTAACCAAAAATTATGATGGATTGAGATAGGAGACAGGAGACATACGCAAAGCTTGATGTTTGAATACTAAGAGCTCATCTTCCATAGTAGAAAAGAGATACACTAGATAAAAAATTTATTTATTTATTATTTGGGATTCACTGAGGGCACAAAGAATTAGGTTACACTGATTGTATTTGTTAGATAAGGTCTTCATATAATTGGGTACCACTCCCAAGAGGTGTGCCATACACTGTGACCCCCCCATCCCCATGCCTCCTCCCCTCTCCCCACTTGCTCATGTCCCTACCCACTTTATATTAGCTCATCTACTGCCTTCATATTAGAATAGTGTACACAGAATTCTTGCTTCTTCATTCTTGTGATGTTTTACTAAGAAGAATGTGTTCTACCTCCATCCAGGTTAATACAAATATGTAAAGTCTCCATCTTTTTAATGGCTGAATAGTATTCCACAGTATTTATACCACAGCTTGTTAATCCATTCCTGGGTTGGCGGGAATTTAGGTTGTTTCCACATTTTGGCAGCTGTAACTTGAGCTGTGATAAACTGTCTACTGCAAATGTCTTTATGATAAAAAGATTTTTCTTTTCTGGGTAGATGCCTATTAATGGGATTGCAGGATCAAATAGGAGGTCTAATTTGAATTCTTTGAAGATTCTCCATACTTCCTTCCAAAAAGGTTAGTTTACAGTCCCACCAGCAGTGTGAAAGTGTTCCTTTCCTTCCAGCATTTTCAGCTTTGAGACTTTGTGATGTGGGCTATTCTCACTGGGGTTAGGGGATATCTCAGGGTAGTTTTGATTTGCATTTCTCTGATTATTAGGAACAATGAACATTTTTTCATATATTTGTTAGCCATTTGTCTGTCTTCTTTAGAGAAGGTTCTGTTCATCTTGCCCAGTAACATATGGAATTTTTGGGTCTTTTTTGATTAATTTTAGTTTTCTATAGACCCTAGTTATCAAGCTTTTGTCCAATGCATAATATGCAAATATCTTTTCCCATGCTGAAGGTTGCCTTTTCGCTTTGCTTGTTTTCTTAGCTGTACAGAAGCTTCAGTTTAATTAAGTCCCATTTGTTTATTTTTCTTTTGTATGGAAACAGAAGAGATCCATCTTATAGCCAAGGCAATTCCTAGTAATAAAAACAAAACCAGGGGTATCACCCTATTAGACTCTCAGCTATACTACAGGCCATAGTGATCAAAACAGCATGGTATTGGCACAAAAATAGAGATATTGACATTTGGAACTGAATAGAAAACCATGAGATGAAACTAACATCTTACAGCCAGCCACCTGATCCTTGATAAACCAAGCAAGAACATACACCATTATATTCAATAAATGGTGTTGGGAGAACTGGATAACCTAATGTAAAAGACTGAAACTGGACCCACACTTCTCACCATTTACAAAAATTGATTTAAGATGGATAAAAGATTTAAATCTAAGACATGAAACAAGAAAACTCCTTGAAGAAAGTGTTGGGAAAGCACTGGAAGATACAGGCCTGGGGAAATTTTTATGAAGGCTTCTGTGGCAATTGCAACAACAAAAAATAGATAAAATTTTAAAAAGAGATGTTGGGTTAAGTCTAATATTTAAGAATATGGAGGCAAACATCAGAAGAATCTCAGGAGCTGAGCTTGCCAAGTGCAGGTTAATATCTAACCATGAACAACAAGAGGTAATCCTGGCCAGTGGGGAAGCAGAGCTGGCAAGCCCTGCACTCTAACCAGGTTTTCTTTAGGAGATTTCTGCCTGGCCAATCTCCCAGAATATCCACTGCAATTGTTTTTCTTCCTGACAGACTCATCTTGTCGCTAGATATTTAGAGGATTAGAAGGAAAATCTCAGTGGAAACCATAGGGTGGCACAGGCCTTCCTCATGTCCCCATTCTCTACCCCTCTGAGAGTTAAGAGGACACAGTTACTCAGAGACCCCAGTGGGCAGCGCTCTGCCACCTTCAATTCAGGCCACCCGTGTCACCATACAGGGTTCTGAGCTGCCTTCCCCAGATTGCCCTTGGGCCCTAGGTGCCTCACAGTGTGTTCTGCAGAGGGGAGGGCTCACAGTTGAGACCCTCTTGAGACACTGCTAACGGTTGCTGCTTTTCCTAGAGAAAGTCCACATCCAGTGTCTACTCAACAGTCTGTAACTGGGGCATCTCTATAGGCCACCCCAGCTTCAGAGCACCCTGCAGGATTGGCTGAGGCCTCTGCTGGAACTCAATTAAATTCATCTTCTTTCTCCCCCTGCCCAGGGTTGCCCTCCTCTGCTGTGTGGTTCCTGAACACACTGCCTGCTAAGCCACCAACATGCAGGTTTCCATCTCAAGTCCATTTCCAGAGAAAGAGGGTCAGTCCATTCCACCTACCAAAAAGGGGAAAGGGTATAGAGAAGGACTAGTAGGTCTTTTTATAGTATGTGTATATAAACATATATAAATACAAACTATGTGTATATGTGTGTATATATATGTGTAAATATGTGTAGTTTGCATCGATATATGTGTATGTATATTATTTTGGATTAACATAAGGATACATTGTTTGCATTTATAAGATAAAGTTCAGATTATAGCTACATCCTTCACCTAGGAAGTGTGCTCTACACCCCTACATTGTACCTGTTAGGTAACAACTCCCTTCTCCCCTTGCCCCCCTTCTTGAATTTGTGTTTTATTCTCATGTGGGCCTGTACTTGCTAATCTACTAGTTTCAACTTAGTATTGAGTAAATGGGATGCTTGCTTTTCCATTTTTGATTCAGCCATTAAAAAAGAGAGATGAAGACTTGTGTCTTTTATATTTACCGGATGGAATTGGACAGGTAGGTCTTGAGTGCTAAATCCTACAGGTGATACACCTGACTTCCATTGTTTAGAAGCCAATCCCACAGCTGTGCTTAATATCCACAGGCAGCAGAATCTGGTGAGCAATATAGCTGTCTCTGCCACTTACATCTCACCACACACATACCTGCATGCACACCAGTGTGAGATAATGTGTTATAATACAAAATATATATTTGATACATGCCCTCGGTTCCTGGCACAAAGCTTCTAAAGCCCTTAGAATTCTCTAAAGGGTAGGAGAGGAGCACATTTTATTATTCATAATAAGCCCCTTTCAACCATGCCCAAGTTTATGTTTACAAGGTGATTCTTGAAGGATGGTGCTCCTTGGCAGAGAAGACAACCATGTGATTAGAGGCTGGAAACTTTCAGCCTTACCCCCTTGGTCTCCAGAGAGCAGAGAGAGGCTAAAGACTGAGATCAATAACCTAGTCAGTAATCTAATCAATCACACTTATGTAATAGAGCCTCTGTAAAAACCCCGAATCATGGAGATGGAGAGATTCTGGGGTTGGTGAGAACATAGAGGGGCTGGGAGGGCAGCACACTTAGAGGGCATGGGGGCTCCATGCCCTCCACCTATACCTTGCCCTGTTCAACACAGATTCATCCACTCCTGCATTGTGTTCTTTATAATCAATTGGTGATATTCTGCAAAGCAAATGAACCCATCAACAAAGTGAGGAGATGACCTACAGAATGGGAGAAAACAGTTGCAACCATACATCTGATGAGTCTTTGGCATCCAAAATATATAAAGAACTGAAACAATTCAACATCAAGAAAACAACCCAATTTTTAAAAAATAGGTAAAAGACCTGAATGGACATTTCTCAAAAGACAACATACAGATGGCCAACATGTATATGAAAAAGACGCTCAACATCATTAATCATCAAGGAAATGCAAATTAAAACCACAGTGACATACCGCTGCATGCCTGTTAGAACGGCTACAGCAAAAAGATGCAAGATAAGCGTGGGTGAGCATGTAGAGAGGAGGGAAACCTTACATACTGCTGGTATGGATGTAAATTAGTACAGTCACTATGGAGAATAGTAGGGGGTGCCTCAGAGATTTAATATAGAACTGCTATGTGATCCAGCAATCTCAAAACTGTGTATATAACCAAAGGATATGAAATCAATAGGTCAGCTCCTGATGGGAGCTTCAGGGCCCCTGATTGTAAGGAAGATACCTTACAATGTAAAGGAAGGTACCCCACCACTCCTCTGGATGCTGGGCCAGCCAAGTTTCCAGGACACCAGCTGCCAGAAAGGGAACCAGGGAAACACTGACCATGGGGCATGTCAAATTCAGTGCATCCTAAGGGAGTCGTTTTGTTTTGTAGCTAGCATAGGAGAGTTGAAAATCCTTCATGGAGACGATCCAAGCCCCAGGCAATGGTATAGCTTAGGAAGGGAAGGCAAGTGGCCTGGGGTTGGGTGTGTTCCCTCCCTGTCCAGGAACTTTCAACCATGAGGACTCAGTCCCACTGGAGGACAGCATTCATTGACCACCCACAATCACTCAGGGCAGGTGTGACAGGTGATCTCTAGGAGTGAAGAGGTTCCTCAGCCCCTTTAAGGCCCCTGTGCATGGAGGCGGGGTGGGGGTGGGGGAGTCATTTCAGACAGACAACTGGGGCTCCTCCCATCACATCCCAGGGACCCAGGGCCATCACCACTCCAGGGCAGTGCTGGCAAGGACACTTCTTGCCTTTTCCCCCCTGTGTGGGCCTCTGTCCTGTCCATCCCTGCCCAGAACCCATGGGCATACTGGCTGTGGGCACTTTGGCCCTTTTTCAGTCACCCTGGTGATGGGGAAAGCTCACCTGTCTGACATAACTGACGACCATGCGTAACTTTCTCCTCCTTGGCCGCCTTCCCCTGAATCTGTTTTCTTACTTTCCTTTCCTCTCCTCTCCCTGGTGCTGGGCTTCTGCCCTTCTCTTTTGTCTTTTATTTTCTCTATTGCTCTGTATCTATTTCCATTTTTTCCTCCCCTTCACCCTCTCTCAAAGAGGGTGGAAAGTGAGTATAAATCTCCTTTAAGAAGTGAAAACTCAGAAGAGGCAAACCCTCCTCTCCCCCACCACCATATGAAAAAATAAAACTCACACTCAGGCAGGCGCCACTCTTTGGGGCGGCTATATTAGACCCTTGCTGTCTTTCTCTACTTCAGGCATTCGAAGGACTTTGTGACACTTGAAGGGAAGCACACACTTCGGCCCTGGAATGGGAGGCCAGGCGCATCCATTATCAACCTCTGGACTCAGAAAGCCACCTGGAGTGAACATCGGAGCATGCCTGTGAGAAGGAGGGGCTTCCTCTCCTCACAGTGGGCTGCCTCCTCCTGACAGATCAGACCCTCCCCAACCTCCAAGCACAGCTCTGCCTCGATTGGATGATACATTTGGTGTATTTATTGTTTACGATACAGCATTTGACCTCTCTATTCCAATTTCTATATCTGATGCCAAGTTGTCCTTTCACTGGAAAGTTAGTCACCCTCCAGGGTAATGGGGGGAGTGGGGGAGCAGCCCACAGGCTTCAACTTATAGTCAAAGCTTGACAGTTGGAAAGAGGACACTTGGCATTTTTCAGTTTATCCACCTCTTTGATCCTACAACAGCACTGTGAGATGGGCACAGGAAGCTGAGCTGTCTGTTTCCCCAGTGAGACCACAGAGCTGGCTGCCTTCTTCAGGAGCCATGTTCTATCCAAGGCTGCAGCCACCCACCAGCCTCTCCAGTCACTGCAGAAGTCATGCTCTCTCCTGGCAAGTGATGTCTCACCACTCTGAGAAGACGAGCTGGCCACCCTGGGGTCCCAGAGTGTGGCTGAGGTTCAGCTGTGACCTGGCGCCACAGTCCTAGTGGCCATTTCCTCTCATGTTCCTTTGTTCCTAACGAATCCCAAAGTCCTCTGTTGAGGAAAAATGCATTTATATCCATCAAAAACAGACTACAGGCAGAAAAACATATCTGATCCAGTGAGGTTGTCTTTCTGGGAAAGAAATGACCTCTACCCAACTCTAGCAAAGCCTATACCTAAACTATCAACAGTAAGAAGCATGTCCAATTTCCAGAAGAGGAAACTGAGGATCAGAATGCTGAAGAGTCTTCGTGGCGATCACCCAGCAGCTGATGGTAAGCACAGAGCCCGGGCCAGTGCAGATCAGCCACGTCCCCCCCGCCACAAGCTGGCTCCACTCCACAGCAAGGGATGGAAGCACTATCCCGCCAGACACCCAGCATGGGTGGGAGGATCCCAGAAATAATGGTTTTCTTCCCTAAGAATGTTCACCATAGGTTTGGTTTTTTGTCTGTGTTTTGTTTTTGGTAAACTGGAGGGGGAACATGTGTTGTCAGCCTGCATAGAACGTGATCCTCAAGCCTCTGGGGCAAGAGCTATGTGCTAGTCACTAGATCGTATAGTCACCAACATTGTCTTAGCAACCCCAAGAACACAAGGAAGTGAGTACACATCCATTCTGTGGAAAACTAAGGTTATGAGCATTCAGTGTCCATACTGGCCTGAGGTCCAATTGCTTGGGTGTCACGGCCAGGGTGGGGACAACATTCTGCCCATGGCACAGCCACACTTGATCCAGCACGGGACACACAGCAGACACCAAGCAGGCCCTTTCTCACAGCTGCAGGTGGGCCTTGGCTCCCTGCCAAGTGCTCCCATGTCCCCAGGCTTCCCCCCACACATAAGCCCAGAAAGTCTTCCAGACTCTGCTCTGGTCCTGGCCCATGCAGTGCCTCTTCAACCAGGTTGTCTCTTCAACTCCTGGCTCCTTCTGCCCTGCTTCTCCACTGACATCATTCCTAACTGTCTTCTGCAGAGGTTGGAAACCAGGTGCTTGTAACAGAGGTGGAAAGTGGTCCCCCAGCATGGGGCACACCACAGCCTAACAGAACCTGGCTCCTGGTGGGAGTGGCTATGACAGTAAAGACATCTCCCCTCTGTGGCCTGCCAATGCCAGGACAGCAGGCACTGTGGCCAGGCACCCCAGCCCTCAGCAGGCTGTCTGGCCCTGTCCTTTCACCACCCCTTTCCAGATGGCCCAGCTTTGCTACTCAACCCTTTCCAGCAAACTTGAGAAAAAGTACTCATTCCCACCTCCTATGCCCACAGTGCCTACCTTCAGCCATGGAAAATACCTCAAGTTGCCATCCCAAGGACCAGAGAGAAAAATAACCACAAACTTGCAACACAAGGCATGTCATGAACAGGCACTTGTCTATAGCAGGGTCCTCTCCTCTGGTCTGTCCACACACACACACGAGGCAGACCGATCAATACTAGGCAGGCAAGCTCAGGGCCCATCTCCCCTTGTGCCTTCTGCAGATGCTGGATGAGAGCAGATGCTGGATGAGAGCAGACTGCAGCAGTTCTTCCCAACCACGGAGCAACCCTGGTGCTCTGCAGCCCTTTCTAATCATTTCCCAAAACTTGGGGCTCCAAGGAAGTCAGCAGTGGGCCAGCTTAATTATCCATGGCTAGGAGAGCAAGCCCAGCAGGCCAGCCTGGGTATATTAATAAAGACAGAATCTCCAGCCAGCAGGAGCCACACTGGCAGAGTCCAAACCTCCAGAGCATATTATACAAAATGCCGTTTCCCCTAGAAATTGAATGAGCATCTTTTTTTCTTACCATTCTGAAATCTCTCCCACCTCCCCTCAACTCTCCCTCCCCACTCAGCACCACACAGGAATACCTCCTGATCAGGCAGCTGCTTCTGGGTGCTGGCTTAAGAGGATCTGGCTTTTTCAGGCTCATAAATTTAGAAGGAGATGGAAGCCAACTTGAGGGGGCTCCTATTAACCAAAGATGGAGCAATCCAAGCATCAGAAAAGAATAAGATCTATAATGGATGAAAACATATTAAACATATAAAATCCATGAATTTAAAAACATCTATCACTGAATGCAAGGTATATGGAAACTCTCTGTACAAGCTTCATAACTTTTCAGTAAATCTAAAACTATTCTGAAATTAAAAGTCTATTTTTAAAAAAGTCAAAAGCACAAAAGGCCACATATTATGTGACTTTTTATATGGAACATCCAGAATAGGCAAATACACACAGAGGCAGATCAGTGGTCGCCAGGACAGGGGGAAACGGGAAATGGGGAGGGACTGCTTAGTTGGAATGGGGTTTATTTGGGGCAATGAAAAGGTTCTGGAAATAAGTAGTACTAAAAGTTGCACAACACTTGGAATTTTTTAAATTATTTTTATTAAATCATAACTTTGTACATTGATGCATTTATGGGGTTCAGGGTACTGCTTCGATATATGTCAAATGCTTACATTGAACCAAGTAACACATCCATCACAATTATACTCATTTCTTAATAGTTTTGAAATGTACCATTGTATCATGCACATTAGGTGAGGGTCCCCCCTCCCCTCCCCTCTCTCTCCTTCTATTTTCTGGACTACAGTTATGTTTTGCCATTTGTATGAATGTGTAGGTGATTATATATTTATTTCATAGTAGTATTGAGTACACTGGATACTTTTTTTTCCATTCTTGATACACTTTACTAAGAATATGTTCCCGCTCCATCCAGGTAAACGTAAAAGATGTGAAGTCTCCATCTTTTTTAATAGCTGCATATTATTCCATGGTGTACATATACCACAATTTGTTAATCCATTCACAGCTCAATGGGCACTTGGGCTGTTTCTATGTCTTGGCTATTATGAATTGGGCTGCAACAAACATTCTGGTGCAAGTGTTTGTTGTGAAATGATTTTTGATCATCTGGGTGTATACCTAGTAGAGGAATTGCAGGATCAAACAGTAGGT